>JAUELO010000321.1:887651-903319 GCA_032357855.1 Amphibolips quercusostensackenii
AATTGATTGATGACATCGAAAAACTTGTATAATTTGTCTAGTCCATGTCTCCAGATGACAAAAAAGACGTCAACGTAATGGCACAACAATTCCAGTGTAAGCTTGGATTGGTTAAAGATTTTAGTTACTATATTTTCTATAAAAATGTTAACTGTTAAAGGTGAGATTGGAGATCCCATTGCTGCTTCTGAGGTTTGTACGTACAATTGGTTATCAAAGGAGAAGTAAGTATTATTGAGACTGTGTCGAAACTAACTAGGATATCTTTAGGTTGAATGTGCATTTATTGTATTTTTTTAATAATGTCAGAAGAGTTTTAGACGTGTGTGATAAATTTTCTGCATGAGGCTTTATATTCTTTGGCGAGAAAGCGAGCTAGGTTGAAAGTTGGTGAGTTTATTGCGCTGACGATCAGTCTAAGTGAAATGTTGTTTTTGTGGATTTTCGGGAGTTCGCAAAGTTTTGAAGAGATGGGATTAGTAGCTTTAAATTTAGATATTGTTTTCTTGCCAAGTTGAAATTCTTTTAGAAGGGTTATTGTTTTGCTGACTATTGTTTTTGTAGGGTCTTTTTCAAGTTTCTTGTATGTATTGTCAGTAAGAAGGTCCAGGACTTTGTTGTTATAGTCTTCTTTATTCATTATTACTATTGTATTGCCTTTGTCTGGGGGTCATATTATGATGTCTTTATTTTGCTTGTGTTATTTTATTAATGTTCCTTCTTGTTTTGTTAAGTTTAAAAAAGGAAGTTGGGCTTAGCATAAGATGTTGGCCATCCTACGTCGTATGCTATTCGCTGGTCCGGGTGGAAGAGTATATATTGTGGATTCCAAATTACTAATAATTTCTTCTTTCGGAATTTTTGGGGAAGCTACTGCAAAATTATGTCCTCCAGACTAAGCTGATATTATTTCATTGCTGAGAGGATGATTAGAGATGTTTCTACTGTGTTTGTTAGTTACGTGTGCTTTACTGAAAGAAATTTGTCAAATTTTATGTTTTGTTTTTAAGTAAAAAGATCTTTTGTTCGTTGTGATTAATTAAATGATATGTGGTCCACTGTAGACCAAATGGCAATTCTGAGGGTGGGGTATGTTGTATTTTTTCTTTAAAGACAGGCAAACTTTTTTTATGTAGAATTGATTTAGATTCAGATGTTCTCAAATTGTATTTTAACCTAAAGACATTCTAGTTAGTTTCGTCATGGTATCTTACTTTATGAAAGTACTAATTTTGTAATACAATCGATATAATTATATCCTTTGCAAACTTTCTCTCCGATCTCATACTTTTGTTAAACACTGACTTAATAATACTTAGTTCTCCTTCAATAACCAATTCTACGAATCTGGAGACATGGACTAGACGAAGTATACAAGTTTTTCAATGTCATCAGTAAATTATACCCTGATATTCAATTCACCATAAAAATTCAACAAAACGGACAATAGCCTTTCTTGCCATACTATTTAACAAAAGATCTGATAACACATTAGGACATGAAGTTTACAGAAAACCTACCCATACAAAAAGATACCTTCGTGCCTCCTCTCACCACCACCCATTGCAAAAGCAATCGGTCATCAACTTTCTCGAATACAGAGCTGTCTTCATAACAGATAAAGATAACTTGCAAAAGGAATTACAAAACTTTAAACATATTTTAATACAGAACGATCACACAAACAAAAAAATTAATAAAGCAATAGAAATATACACTTAAAATAACAAGTCAACACAAACTACTAAAAAAAGAAAGAGAAAAACGACTACCACTGTATCCTATATCAAAGGCATCACGGAACAAATAGGAAGAATTCTTAACAAACACAAAATGCAAACTATATCTAAAGTATCTGCGAAAATAGGACCATTTCTAAATAACCCCAAAGATGAAAAAGCACCTCTTAGTGATCTTGGAGTACATAAAATCCCTTGCTCTTTTGACAAAGTCTACATTGAAAAAAGCGGAAGAGCGGTGAGCCAGCGTGTGAAGGAACATGAGAGTAAAGTCAGGCTGAAACATTTTACAGAATCAGCACTAGCTGAGCGTCTCATCGAAATAGGAATTGGCATTTTATTTTACAAAACAACCATTATTGCAAAAACATACAATATTTTTCCAAGAAAACACAGGGAAGCATTTAAAATCTTAAAACTCCCTAATAATGTCAATAGGGCAATGGATATAATACCATTTCGATTTTGCTTATTGTTATCTCGGGTTTTTTTTTAAAAGTCTTAATTGGACAATCTGGTTTCACCAGCCTCCATAGTGGGGCGTTCTGGCCAATCACGGACATCGTAGAGAGTATATATAAGGACAACATAACCTGAAACTGAAGTTTTAGGTCTTGGTCTTTTCAGGTAGAAGATTATTCTTTCTGTTCAAAAAAAAAAACATCTTTCCGGTTAAACATTTTGTTTCAACCAAAAATTTAACTATATTATTTTTGGTTCAAAAATGATTCTTATTAGTTTAAAATTAGCCCTTTTTGGTGAAAATGTAACTATTCTAATTGATAATTGTATCATTTTAGTTGAAAATTTATCTCTTCAGTTAAATATTTATTGTTCTTACTGAAAATTTAACTATTTCATTCTTGGTTGAAAATTATTCTTTTTTAGTTAAATATTTAAGTATATTTTTGAAAATCCATGTACTTTGCAGATAAAATCTGTTTTTTTTTGTTGAGAAAATTAATTTTTTGTTTGGAATTTCTTCATTTTGGTCAAACATTTTGTTTTAACTTAAAAATTCTTTTAAAAAAATATTTTGAAAGACTTGAATGGTTTTTGAAATTCATCATAATCAATAAAAAAATGCTGAAAGCCTGGGAATCTCATAATTTTTTTTTTGTTATAATTTAAAACGCTTCACAATGTTTCAAACGTACCTGTTAAAATTATTTTGAATTCTTAAAGTTCTACTGGAATTCTTTAAAATATTGTGCAATGCCTAGAAATCCTGTAAACATCCTAAAAATATTTAAAAATCACTTGAAAGCCTGTGAAATTCTAGGAAATCTCTAAAAATAACTTTGAATCTTATGAAATATTTTGAAATATTTTGAAAATTCAACTATTCGTTGATAGTTGAAGTACTTCGTCAAAAATGTATCTTTCTCATTAGAAAACCAAAAAAACTGCACCTTTTTTATTTTATTTAATTCATGCGAAAATAAGTTTCTTCACCAGATTCTGTACCTATTTTATTTTTAACAAAAAACCGATCATTTTTAGTAAAAAATTCCACCCTTACATTTTTCGTTTAGAATTCTTTTTTCTTTGTTGGAAATTCATTTCACTGTTAGAAAATGTAATTATTTTGTTGAAAGCTGATTGTTTTTGTGTGAAAATGTAATTATTTAATAACACATAATTTTTTTGAAAATTAAACTATTTATTTAAAAATATGACTGTTTTCTTTCAAAATTAATATTTGCTGTTTGTATTCAGCATATAAGTGTCTATTATTAATAATAATAGACAAATAAACACAAGGACAATATTTTTTATAATTGATGAAAATTAATATCTTAACTTCAGTATCAGCTTTTTTTGTGCTGAAATAGCAATTCATGATAAAAACACCTTAACTTAACCTAATGTTGTTTAAAATTTTAAGATAAATTCTTGAAATCAAACGACTTTTATTTAAAATAACTGATTTCCAGTAAAAAACGCCAGAATACCCTATTACTGTTTAAATATTGTAAATATTTTGAAAAAGCTGATGATTTTATATTAACAATATCAAATTCAGACGAAAAATACTAGCATAATGTAACAAAAAATGGATAAGGATTGTGAATCCTTTTTTTAAACTAATGTTTGTTGATTAAAATAATTAATTTGCTACGGCAAATTTTGAAATAATTCAAAGTTGTTGTAAAATAAAAAATCTTCTTTAGAATCTGCACTAATTTTCAGTAGAAAACGCGAGCATAAGCTGTAGTTGTTAAAAAATTGTAACTTTTCTGTGAAATTCAATAGTTTTTATTAAAATTACCGATTTCCGGTATAAAACGTCAACAACAACAAAATTGTTCAAAAATTGTGAATTCAATGACTGAATAATAATTAAAATTTTTTTTATAATTTTCTCAATTAAAAGTACAACATTCTGTAGTTAAAAATCAATTTTTCAAAGTAAAAATAATTTTAAATTTTCCCAGGAATCTTAAGAAAGATTTTTCACTTGTTTGAAAACTTTCAAATTTCTATTCAAATTTTCAAAAAATTATATTTTGTTTTTAAATTTTTTTAAACACTTTGAAATTTTAAATCACTTCTTAATCTTCAAGAAACTTCCAAGCCTTTTAAATATCTTTTAAAATGATTGAAATTATTTCCTTACATTTTTGTAAAATTATGCAAAAACAAAAAAATTGCCCTAAAATATTCCATATTATTTTTTGATCATTAACATTTTTTTTAATACTCTCTGAAAGTTAATTATTTAAGATAAAAATCGTTTTGAATTTTCTCAGAAATCTCAAGGGAAGTTTTTTATGGTCTTGAAACCTTTCAAACTTTTGAAAGAGCTTTTTTTACAATCCTTAAAAATCTAAATTTTGTTTTAAATTTGTTGAACTGTTCTCATGATTTAAATTATTTTAAAATAATTGCCAAACAACTAGATATTTTCAAAAATAATTTGAAGTTTTTCTATTAAAGTCCTCAAAACTTAAAACAAAAGCTGTCTTAAACTCAAACAGATTCTTTTTTGACATGTTTTGAAATCTTCAAAATCAAAAATTAATAACCGAGGAGTTGACTTTTCGACCGAGAAAGATAAATTCTTAACGAAAAATACAATCGCCGATATTAAAATTAAAAGATATTTCAATTTTCAATCAATATAAGTTAAATCATCCAAACAGGCTAATGTTCAACAAAATATTTGAATCCTTAACCCACAAATATTTTAATTTTAAACCAAAAAGTTGCTCAAAAGAGTAGAATTTTCAACCCAGTATAATTTTGCAGTAAAAAAAAAGTTGATTTAAATATTTCCAGGAATCTTAAAAAAACATCATATTATTTTAAAACATTTAAAAACCTTGAAAAAGTTTAAAAATTTTATTTAAAAATAAACAATTTGCTTCGAATTTTTTAGTACCGAAAATCTTTTGTTTATCGGTACCGAACTATTTTTTCATCCTTAGCTGCATATACATCACGTCAACGAAACTATTTTTTGTTTTTATTCATAAGTTGATTTTCTCATCTTTTCTTATTAACAATTTTTTTTTTGAATATAGTCTGGTAGAAAATAGTTGTAAACAGAATTGAAGAGTCGCAGTACAGAATTTGGTAACAAACAAAATCGGAATTTTTCAGGAGAGCAAAAAAAATCTCGTAAAATCGGAATTACTATATAAAGATAAGATAGAAGTCTACTTCCGGGATGATCTGTTGTTGAACAACGCCCAAAAAAATTTGATTAGAAACAGTTATTTATTTTCAAGGAAATATACGTCAGCTGATAATTTTAAACAGACACTGAAAACAAATTGGAACAGGCTAGGCTGCAAATAGCGATGAAAAAATAATATTTGGATTGAATAAAACATAAAAACTTTCTCCCGTGATATAGGAAAGACAAACCAAAATTTCAATTTTAATTTTCAATAAGATTTGAGTTATATTTAAATTAGTATGACGGTATCGCACTCAGATAGGCAATTATTCAGTAAAAGGACTACAAAAATAATTTATTTAAATTTTGGTTATCTAGTTCGGTACTGCCATCTTTCAATTATTTACCAATATTAAAAAATAATTTAAATTGAAATTTTTTATTCTATCAATAATGCTTAGATTTTAGGAACATTCAGAAATAATTTTTATTGATAAATAGAATTACTCATTTTAGGGTAATGAATAGAATATTTTATCATTTTAAAAAAACATTTTATCAAAACTTTAAAAACAGAATATTGTTACCTTTATCATCATAGAATCATTTACAATCCAAATATTAAACTTCTTAAAAATAAATTCAAAAAAATAAAAAGTTAGGAAAATTTTTTTAATTGAAGCCTTGAAAATGAGTAGATTTTAGAAACAGGCATTGATTATTGAAGCTTTTTTTTATTTGAACAATTTTCTTAAAAGGTCGACATTTTACTTGACTAAGTTGAGATAACAATTTTTTTATTGAACAATTGAATAATTTCTTTAATTTTTAATGTTTTTAATTTTAGAATTATAAATTTTCATGGAAAACGCTAAATTTGTACTTTTTTCTCATCATAAGTTTAAATCTTGCGATTGAAATTGAAATGGTTTCATTTCAAAAGTATATTTAAAAATTAAAAAGTTGTTAATTTCTCAGCGAATTAATATTCTTAAAGTAATATATATTTTTAAGGGTTTTAGTACAAAAAACAATAACTCGCGACCTATTTTTTTTATTTTACTTTTAGATGAAGTTTGGATTATTTTAAGTTTTAAGTTTCTAGAGTTTCATTTTTTGATATTTTTTATTTAAAATTACTTTTTATTTTGAACGCTTTTTCAAAATTACTAAATTTTAAAGATTTAGAATAAAAAACGTTTGCACTTTTTACAGTGAAAATAAAGATGAATTTATTTTTTCATTTTAGAAAAACTTTGCCTAATCAATTTCTATGTTAAATCATAATTTTTTCATTTAATAAAAATTTAGTTTTCTAGAATTTTAGAAAGTTTTACTTTGAAATATTTAATTTGGTTTTCAATTTCAATTTTAAATTGTAATTTTTCCGAATTTAAATTAATTGAAATTCAAAAGTTTTTATTTTTAAATTAATTAATTTCAAGTGATATAAATCATAAATAATGCTTCAAATAATAATTGTCATTCTTCTGAAATTTGCATGATCTATTTTCGCTTGATAAATTCAAAATAAAAATGTTCAATTCTGAACGCTTTGAATCAGTACGGAGAAAATTTAAACTTTCTTCTAAAGAAGTTGTCTAAATTTAAACACTTTAATTAAAAGGTTTTGAATTTTGAAAACTTCTGTTGCAAATTTTTTACATTTTCATAAAAATGAGAAGGTATTGTTTTTATGTGAAAACTGACTATCACAGATTTCTTTGAAGCTTTACGTTTTGAAACCCCCTAAATAACAACTTTTTGAATTTTCTCGAAAAACCAAAAATTCAAATTTTAATCGCACAAAAAACTAATCGAAAATCAAAAGTTTCTTTTTGCGGTCAAAGTGTTTGTCCATCGAAGTTGGACAAACGAAACAAGCTACGAAAAAAATAATTAAACGAAAGTTGTTCGCCCAAAAAGGAGCTAAAAATTTTTTGTTAGTTATGTTTTGATAGAGTAAAGGTAGAAAAATTGCCTTATAATCTTCTAAATTTGCCTAGAAATTTTAAGGATAATTGTTTACTTTCTTGAAATAATAATTTTCAGCGTTGAATACACGTTTTCGTTGTCGTTAAAAATGCATTTTTCAATTGAAAATTTAAGTATTCCAGTTAAAGATTCATCATATAAGTATCCATTGATAATAAAAATAAAAAAAAATAAAAATATTTTTTATAATTGATGACAGTGAATATATTAACTTCAGTATCAGCATTTTTTTCAAAAATAACAATTTATGACGAAAAGACTTTAACCTAACTTAAATTCAAAGTTTTGAAATTAATTTTTTAATTCAAACGATTTTTATTTAAACTGACCAATTTCCATTGAAAAGGGCTAGCATATCCTATTATTGTTTAAATATTATAAATATTAAAAAAAATATGATTATTTTTTATTAACAATATCAAATTCAGAAAAAAGATAAATTTTCCTAGGAATTTTAAGAACAATTGTCTATTCTCTTGCAACGTTTAGAAATTCTTTTAAAGCTTCTAAAGTTGTTTTTCAAATCTTTAAAAATTTATAATTCTAAATTTTTTGTTAAGCTTAAAATTTTTTTTGAATCTCTTTAATTCTTCTGAATATTTCTTAAATTTACTCTATTTATTTTTAAATCTTGTCAAAGTAAAAGATTTTTCTTGAAAAACTGCTGCGCAATTTTTCAAAATTTCAGAGAATCGTTCGCAGCTTCAAAAACTTTTTTTTTCTTAAAGTTTATTTTTCAAAGTGAAAAATCATTTACAATTTTCACAAAAATTGTAAGATAATTCTTTCTTTAATCTTTTTAAACCTTCTAAACTTTCTAACCTTTAAAATTATATAAATTTTTTCTGATTTTTTTAAAATTTTGCAAAACTAAAAAAATTGCTGAAAAACCTTTTAGATTCTTCTTTGACAATTTTTAAAATCTTTTTAAATTTGTTTAAATTTTTTCAAATAATCTCTTGAAATCAATTTTTTAAAATAAAAAATAATTTTTATTTTTCCTAAAAACCTAACTTTTTTTATTTTCGTGTAAGCTTACGAAATTATTATAAAATCTTTACAAGTTTTAATTATATTTAATTGTTTCAAAACTTTTGAATATCTGTTAAACTTACCCAGATTTTTTCTAAAATTATGTAATATGACAATATTGAAAAATTTACCTTTAAAATATATTACTTCCATTCAAAAAATGGGAGGAAGCAATTAAAAATGTATTGTAATATTTTTCAATTTTCTCTAAAAATTAAATAAAAAACAATAATTTAAAATTTTTCAGCAAATCTTAAGATTATTTTTTTATTCTCTTGGCACACTGCAAAATTTAGTTTACTTAAGATGTTTTCGAATTCTAAAAAAATTTAAAAAATGGTCTTAACGTCTTTTATATTCTTTTCCCACACTTTTTAAATTTTTTATAGCTCAAAATTATTTTTTTTTAAATATAACTTAAACCACTAAAAATTTTCCCAGAAATCTTAAGCATGCGGGCAGATTTTTTACATTTAAAATTATTCAATTTTGAACGCTTTTATTTAGAAATAAAGTAAGTTCAATTCCTTTTTATTTAATTTAAAATGTTGTCCTTTTTTGCAAATTTTACCTATCCAAAATATTTGAAACTAAAATGTTTTCAATCTGAAATAATTTCACACATTTATCTTAAATTCCAAATGCTTTTAATTTGAAATCATTAAGAACAAATGATGATCCAGACGGGGTTCTCCTGAGTAGCGCTCGACAGCTAAATTCACAGTGACTCTAATCCTCTGACTATGAATTACTTATCAGTCAAATTTAACCAAATCATATAGAAAAAATGTTCATATTTTAATTTTTGAATTACAATAAAAAATAAAAGGTTTTTCGGGTTATAGTCGTGTGCAAAACTACGAATCTTGCCGACGTTTCGTAAACATTGCAGTTCACATCTTTAGGGCTAACCTGAAATTAAAGTTTCAGGTTGTATTGTTCTTATTTATACTCTCAACGAACCTTGTGATTTGCCAGAGCGCCCCACCATGAAGACTGGTCGAATTCGATTGTCTAATTAATTCTTTTTCAAAAACCTGGAAGGGCGGCAAGCAAAATCGAATCGGTATTATATCCATTGTCTTAATTAATTTTATCAGGGTGTTTTAAGATTTAAAATGCTTCTTTATACACCTGAGAAAATAGGACAACTTCCTAAAAACCCTTAAGATAAAAAGGCACCTCTTAGTGATCCATCAGTGTATAAAATCCCTGGCTCTTGTAGCAAAGTCTACATTGTAAAAACCGGAAGAGCGGTGAGCCATCGCGTAAAGGAACATGAGAGTAAAGTCAGGCTGAAACATTTCACGCAATCAGCACAAGCTGAGCATCATATCAAAACAAGACACAGCATTTTATTTCACAAATCAACCATTATATTAGAAACATACAAATTTTCCCAAAAAAAACATGGAGATGCAAATCAAATTTTAAAAGTTCCTACTAACATCAATAGGGACGACAAATATAATACCAATTCGATTTGGCTTTTCGCCTTTCCGGGTTTTTAAAAAAAGACCTGTTTGGCCAATCAGGTTCGACATGCATCAACGGTGGGGCGCTTTGGCTAATTACAGGCGTTTCGGGAACTGCAGTGTTTACAAAACGTCGGCGAAATTCTTAGTTTTGCTCACAATTAAAACCCAAAACACCTTCTTTATTTTTTATTATACTAAATTATCGTAAATGATTTAATCTATTATCTTAAGTTTTCAATGTTTATTCTGATTTTTTATGCAATATTCAAAAATACTGAGTTATCAAGGCACTGATAAAAGCTCCTTCGCGCCTCTGAGGTCCTTGCAGTCGATCTGCGATATCGCGAGTGTGCACTGAACGGAAACAGAGCGCAGACGCGGCCTTTATGGATTTTCCCCTACGCTCTGAGTCTCCATGGAGGGGTCCAATACTCTGCACAGAAAAGGTAAAGGAACGATTCGCATAAGTGCATCAGAGGGAAACGGCGGGTGAGGGTTCAAAACGAGCCGGGTCCTCCTCACTCTCTTAGAAAAAAATATAGAAAATACAAAACGATAAATTAAAAAAATTAATTAAATTTATTTTAATAACATTAATAACATTGGTACCTTTTTCGCGAGCCCAGGAAAGGAAAAAACATGAATCCTTATGGTGTGTGTAATAGGATTTTCTCGCGTGACTTCGTGGTGCGTGTGGTGTGAAAACGTCTAACAGTCGTTAAGCGTTGGGCCATCGATAGTCTGTTTGGTACATGGCGCTACTACTTCCGTCAACTTAAAAAGCACGCGACACTTGCCCAGTGAGTCAGTTTATTTTTGTATGACATTCTCACCGTTTTCTTATAACGAACTAATTTACAAAACCTAATCAAGAAAATTTTACAAAATGTTACGTTTTAATAAATTTATATATGTTCAAATGAGTTTTTTATAAATAATACTAAAATAATATTTGGTTAGGTGCCAGGAGGAAATATTTTGTATTCGTTATTTATATTTTCATGTTGTTTTAAAATGTTCATTTAAAAGAATTGTGTTTCTAGACTCAGAAGAAAGATTACTTGAATTAAAAAAACGTAATACTGAATACGTCCACTAACATATTTTTTAAATACCACAAAATTTTTCTTGTTTCAAGAAATTATTTTAAAAAAAATGTTTGATTGGCCCTATACTGTACAAACTTTTTTTTATTTAAGTAATTTTTTTATCAGTGTACCATAAATATTGCGGGACTTTGAATTTTCAAAGTATTGTAACAATGGATTGCAACGAACGAAAGTTATTTTTACTTATTGACATTCTTTTGTAAAGGATTCCGTATGCTAAATTTCTTTAGTGTTTTGGTGGTACTGTTTATTAAAAATATGGAGGACTTTAAAATAGTAAAAGTGCATCGATTGGAGCTTTACGCTCCTCTTAGGCAAGTTCATTGAATTTAATATTGGTAACGCCCAATGGAAAGAAAATTTATCAGCTTGATAATAATGTTTTTTTATTTAGTCATTATTGATTTATTAATTTATTCTTACTCTAAAAGAAACTTTTTTTTAATGAAAAGAAAAAAGGAATTTTTTACAAAATAGTTTAATTCTTAGCCAAAAAAACAAAAACTCAATAGAAAGTGTAATAGTTGAAATTTCAACCAAACAGTTGCATTGTTTAAAAATAAATATTCAACCAAGCATGGAATAGTTAAATTTTCAGTTAAAAAAAATTTAAAACAAAATATATCAATTTTAGACAAAAAGAAAGGTTTTTTCAACTACAATGATGAATTGTCAACCAAAAAATAATTTTTTAACAAAGTAGATCTGCTTTCAACTAAGTCAATTTTCAACCAAAAAAATATACATTTTTAACAAAAAATTTACCAATCGATATTTTAATCAAAAATTTTAAATACTTTTATACAATTTAATTTTTATTTGAAATTTTTAAAAATAGCTAATTTCAGCAAAAAAGCGAATTTCTATCAAAACATATTAACTCTTAACCAAAACAGATAAAATTTCTACCAAAATGGATGTGTTTTTAAACAAAAAATTAAATTCTACTTAAAGACGAATTTTTAAAAAAATACAGGAATTGCAAACAAATAGTTTAATATTTTAGAAAACATCAATTTTCAACTAAACATAAAATAATTAAATTATCCATTAAAAAAAATAATTTTCAGCAAAAAAATCATTTTCAACAAAATATGTGAATTTTATACAAAAAAATTATTACTTTTTAACTAAAATATTAAAACTTGAATAAAAAACATTATTTTTAGGAAATGGTAGTTTCACTTTACACTTATTCAATGTTTGACGAAAAAAATAATAATTATCAACGAAAAATGCACTCATTGATATTTCAAACAAAAATTATTTTAATTTTGAACCAAAAACAGTTAAATAGACTAATTTTTTTTTAAAAAGAAGAATTTTTAACAATGAGTTGACTTTTCAACCAAAAATATCAAGGTTTTACCACAAAATACAAATTAAAAAAAAAAACGAAAAAAAAACAGGAATTTCAACTATAAAAATAAGTTTTCTGAACAAAAAAAGGTTTTCAACAAAAATAGTTAATCATGAACCAAAAAAGTTGGTATTTTAATTAGAAAAGATTTTATTTTTAAAACAAAAACAGATGCAATAAACAAAAAAAGACGATATTTCATCAGAATAGTTGAATTGTCAATGAAAATAGACTAATTTTCAAATTTAAAAGACTAGTTTAAGAAAGAAACAAATTTTAACAAATAGTTAACTTTTATATTAAAAATATTAATGTTTCACCATGAAAGACAAATTTTTTAATTAAAAACTAATTTTCAACAAAATAGGTAAATTTAGAACAAAAAAATTAGGGGTTTCCAACTAAATTTATGAAACATCAACAAAAAAAAACTTTTTAACAAAGTAGTTCGCATTTTGACTAAGTTAATTTTCAACAAGAAAATATACCATATTAACGAAAAATGTACAAGTTGATATTCCGCCAAAAAGGGTTTTAATTTTAAACCAAAAACAGTTGAATCAAACAGAAAATACCATTTTGTTATTAAACCAGTTAAATTTTCAACCAAAATAGACTAATTTTTAAACCAAAAAGAACAATTTTTAACAAAATAGTTGACTTTTAAACCAAAAATATTGATATTTCACCACGAATGACGGATTTTTAACCAAAGAACTAATTTTAAACAACATGTGTAACTTTTGAACCAAAAAATTACGGGTTTTCAACTAAAATGATTAATCATTAACCCCAAATATGTCTTTTCAACAAAGTTATTACACTTTCAACTACAAAAATTTTCAACCAAAAAATATTAATAAAATCCTAAATGAAAAATGTACTGGTTGATATTTCAACAAAAAATCTTTTTATTTAAAACCAAAAACAGTTTAATTCAACAAAAAAACGCAACTTTTTTATTAAACCGGTTGACTTTTCAACCGGAATAGACTGATTTTCAAACCAAAAAGAAGAATTTTCAACAAAACAGTTGACTCTCTTACCAAAAATATTAATGTTTTTAAACGAAAGACGAATTTTGAACCAAAAAACTAATTTTCAAAACAGTAGATAATATTTTAGCCAAAAATGTGGTTTTTTAACTAAAATGATTAATTAAGAACAAAAATTATCACTTTTCAACAAAATGGTTGTGCTTTCAACTTGTTCAATTTTCAACAAAAAAATTTCAACAAAATTCTCAACAAAAAATGGATTACAGTTGGCATTTCAACCAAAAAAGATTTTATTTTTTATTAAAAACAGTTCAATCTAACAAGAAAAGACGATATTTTATCAAAAAAGTTGAATTTTTCCAAACAAAACAGACTAATTTTCAAATCAATAAGAAGAATTTTTAACAAAGAAATGAAGGTTTTTTAACTAAAATTATTAATCAGCAACCAAAAAAATTACTTTTTAACGAAGTCGTTCCACTTTCAACGGAGTCCTAAATGTGATTTCAGCCGATAAAGATTTCAATTTTAACAAAAATGCAGTTGAGTTTAAACAAAATACGAATTTTCATAAAAACAGTTAAATCCCTAACCAAAACAGATTAATTCTTAACCAAACGGTTTTGATTTTCTACCAAAATAGTTGAATTTTCAACCCAAAAAGACCAAATTTAAACCAAAAGAAATAACAGTTTAACAAAATTCGTGAATTTTCAAAAAAATAATAAAATGAATTCCATTTGGAATTTGTCGAAAATTCCTCGACTTTCTGTAATTCCCTGACCTATAGCAATCCTGATTATTCAAATTATGTAATCTAAAATTATTTTTAATATAGAAAAGTCATACTGTTTAGCGAAATAATTTCGAGGACTTACAACTTGAATTAGAAGTGATAAATTGCAATTTGTACAAGCGTTTATACATTTGCATGACCAATTTATTTTTCTTCATTAGCGAAGAAAGCGGCTAAGCCTTGATTTTTACCCTTTTGGCAATTTGCCTAATCTAGTCCAGTAATTAAGTCGAGAGACCTCTCACACGAGCAAATCTAGTTTCGTCTATAATTGAAATCCGTTCATTAGAATTCTGAATATTTATCTAATTAGTTATTGCAAATTTGCAGAAAAATATACGTTAATGAATTGTATCATACAAATTTTTTTTTTTTATCATTGATATATTAAAAGTTGATATTGATTCCATCTCCATTTAAAGTTCGTTATGTAAACTCAAGAAAATTGATTTATTTAATTAGTAATAATTATTGCTTGAGTATTTAGTCCAAGGAAATATATCAAACAAAATGTATCAAATATGTCAATTTAATGATAGTGTTAAACAGAAAGGTCTCTGATAATGAGCACGTGGCTTCTGTTTTATTTATCGCTATCATGTCTAACAAGAACATACATCTAGTCTATCACAAATGATATAAGATTTCATTAAAAGTAATTCGCTTATAATATTTAAATTTATTTTTGAAAATTCTCTAAATCTAAGTAACTTTGTCTTTAACATTCTCTTTCAGCATCTTATTTCTAATGATTTATTCAACGAATTCTACTAAATTTACAGTCACATTGACTAAACAAAATTAGTGATTAAAAATTAGTAAATATTTTAAAAGATTTTTAGAAATATTTAAAAGTAATAATAATTTTTCATTAATAATAAATAATAATATTTAAATAAATAACCTAAAAAGAAAAATTTTCAAGACAAAGAAAATTAAGTTTCAACAAAAAGAGTTGCATTGACAATCGAATCGTTGAACTGTAAGACAAAAAAAGGTTTTTTTTAATTAAGTGAGATTAATCTTCAATCAAGAAAGATGAATTTTCAACCAAATGGTTAAAATTTTCAAACAGAAAAGATGAAAATTCAATCAAAAAAGGTTGCATTTTTGAACCGAAAAGTAGAATCTTCAACAAAAAAGTTAATTTTTAACCCAAAAAAATGAAATTTCTGTCATGAATGATGAATTTTATAGCAAAAGACTTTTTTTTATCAAAATAATTAAACCATAAAGCATATTGATGAGGTTTTCAGAATTTTTAATTTAAAATATTATTTTTCAAAGAAAACAATTGTACGATTTGTTGAATTAATTTAAGTTGAAAATTCAACTCAGAAATTTTTAAACTAAAAGGGTATGTTTCAGAATTTTTAGTTTCAAAAATTTATTTTAGAATAAATCAGAATTTTCAACCTGTTTGATTCATCTAAACAAGACGGTTTATTTTTTAATTTATGGTCGAAAAGAAGTCGAGTTTTTCATGAAAAATTTTAATGCAAATATACATTAAAAAGATTCATAATTATAAAAACA
>JAUELO010000321.1:917796-930552 GCA_032357855.1 Amphibolips quercusostensackenii
AAAGAGTTTCTCTCTTACCTGGTCTTACTTGTATATAGAGAACGTTTACGTGGTTAGTTGCGTGTCTCATCGGATTTGCAAATCACCTGGAGCATGAACGAGAATTACGAATTTTCCTCAAACAAGACCTGAAACGATCGATAGAGCGAAGTTCAACGAAGCAGCATCTGGGGTTCGCGTGGAGAAACTCGCAAAGTTCTACTTTGTCCTCTTGTGTAATCAAATTGTCGGCGATGCGCGTCTATCGAAAGATCCACTGGTCCAGCCGTAGATACCTAAGTTTAACTTTTGTAAATGAAATCATCTTAAACGCGGAATATTTGCTAATGCAAGAGTACTTTCTAAATTTCTTAGACAATTTCGCCTTAAAAAACTTCCAAGAACTATTTTTTCAATTTTTTATAACTGACCCCTATTTTATTATTAAATATAGAATATAAATTAAATTTTAGATAACTATCAATCAAACAATAAATAATAAGTTGCAATTTAAAAGTTTGAACATCACTTACATATTTTAGACAACACTCTTTTCCTTATTTCCGTCTTTTCCTCTTTTCTCAAGAATTCTTATCTTTTTTCTTGTTTTTAAGAAACTTCCCCTTGTTTTCGTTTGTTCGCTTGAACGTGAACTGAATTAATAGAACCCAATTACAAAATCCAACTATTCCTGGTTAATAATTAATTTTTTTTTGAAACAGTTTTTTTTGGTTGAAAATTAATTTTCTTGCTGATAACGTAACTATTTCACGATTGCTTAAAAATTTATACTTCAAATGAAAAATTTGTATGGTTAAAAATTCATGTATTTTGTGAAATTTCGTCTTTCTTGTTAGAAAATGAATCTTCTTGGATAAAAATTGATCCTTTTTGATTAAAAATGTAACTGCTCGATAGAAAATTAATTTTTTTTAAAGACGTCTTTTTTGTTTAGTTATACGATTTTTTATTTTAAATTAAAATATTTTTTTTTTTGCTAAAATGTTAACTATTCAATGTTTTATTAAAAATTCATTTTTTGGGTCAAAAATTAACTATTTAGTTACAAGTTGAACTACTTAACAAAAAATCCATTATTTCAATATATATCGTTTTAGTTGAAAATTCCACTATTTGACCTAAGTTAACCTTTTTCTTAACAATTTAATTATTTTTTTAAAAATTCGTCCTTTTGTCTCAAAAATTCAACAATTCGGTAGCAATTGAACTATTGGGTGAAAAATAAACTTTTTTTTGAAAATTTTTAGTTTTGTTTGAAAATTTAATTATTTTGTTAGAAAATAAAACGATTTTGTTAAAAAATGGTCTTTCTTATTAAATTCAACTGGTTGAGATTTCGTTTTTTTTTTAAATTAGTTTTTTTAACTAAAAATTTATTTTAAGAAAAAAAGTTTAAGCAAATAACAATTGTTTAAACATATGAAAATGTTTATAAAATTGCTAAATATCCTTAAGAAAAAATACTTCTCTTAACTTCTGTTAATTGTGACATTAATTCCAGAAAATATTTTTTCAAGCTATACAGGAAAAACAGTTGTTAAAATAAATAAAAAAATAGTTTAAATGATTATCAAATTTGCTTTAAAAATATATTACTTTTAACATTTCTCAATTGTTTTATTTATTTTATAAAATAATAACTTTTTACGATTTTATGAAAAAAATTGTTTAAACAAATACAAATTGTTTTAGAAATTACAAAATATGTTAGACAAGAAGTATTAATCTTGATATTCATCAACTTTATATTATTAACGCTGAAAGATATTGACTTTTCACTCACAGGAGGTAATACATTGTTTAAATATATAATAATTGTTCAAACAATTCAAAATTATTTTAAAAATACTCAGAATTATGGTGGAAAATTATTCCTGTCGGGTGAAAATTAATTTTTTTTTTTCAATAGAAAATTCAATTATTTGGTTAAAACTTAATTTTTTGAATTAACGTGTTTCATTAAAAATTCTTTTTTTATAGAAAATCAATCTTCTGAGTAGAAAATTGATTTTTTTAGGGCAAAAATTTAACTACTTCTTTGAAAATTAAACTATTTTTTTGAGAATTCGTTTTTTATTTTTACAAAAAATTAATTTTTCTAATAAAAATACTATTATTTTATTACTTTTTAAAATTTTATCTTTTTAGTTGAAAACTTAACTTTTTGGTAAGAATTCCACTTTTTTGGTAAAGAATTAATCTTTTCGGATGAAAAGTCATGTTTTTGGTTAAACATTCAATTATTTGATTAAGAACTGAAAAATTTTTTGGAAAAGTCATTTTTCTGGTCAAAAATTCAACTACTTTTGCGAAATCCAACTATTTTTTAGACGATTAAATTCTGTTTTTAAATTAATGTGTTTTTTTAAAAATACGTTTTTTCAGTAACAAAATTAATTTTCTTTGTAGAAAATTCGTTTTTTTAGTAACAAAATTAATTTTCTTTGTAGAAAATTCATTTTTTTGTGGAAAAATCACTTATCAATTAAAAATAACTTATTTGAAAAAAAATTCTAAAAAATACCGTCTTTATCATGAATTTGATATAAAACTACTATTTTGCATTCTTTTTTGCACTTTTCAGGAACAATAAAAAAGTTTATAACAAATACATTGTTTTTCATTTATTCGAAAACCGAGCTTCTTATATTTTAAATTTTATGTTTATTTTAAAAGCGTAGAGTTACGAAGTAATATTGAAAAAAAATTGAAGATTTTTTTTCTGGAAGTCACATGAAGTCACTTGAAATCACCTGAATTTATTTGAAGTCACTTGAATTCTCCTTAAGTCATTTCAAATCTTCTGAAATATCTAATGTCATTTGTATTTACGCAAATTTACATAAAGTAACATTAAATCACATGAAATCACATAAAGTCATTTGAAGTCACATCAAGTGAATTGAAAGTACTTGAATTTATTTGATATCACTTAAAATCTATGTAAACATACCAAAAAACGTCTGAATTTACAACAAGTCACCTGAAGTCACGTGAAATTACCTGCAATCATGTAGATTCATTTAAAATCACTTTAATTCTCCTATATTCACTTGAAATCACCTGAAGTATCTAAAGTCATTTTTACTTACATAAAGTTACATAAAAAAACATAAAGTCAAATGAAGTTAGATGAAGTTATTTGAAATCACCTAAAGTTATTTAAAGTCACACGAAGTCATTTGAAGTTACTTAAATTCATTTGATATCACTTGAAATCATTCTGACATATCTGAAGTCATCTGAATTCACAAGAAGTTACGTAAATTTACGTGAAGTCACTTGAAATGATCTGATCTCCTGAAGTATCTAAAGTCATTTGTATTTACATACATTCCAATAAAATCACTGAAAATCTCCTTAAATATCTGAAGTAATTTGAATTCACAAGAAGTCACTTAAATTCACGTGAAGTTAATTGAAATCATCTGGATTCATTTAAAGTCACTTGAATTCTCCTGGAATCACTTAAAATCTCCTGAAGTATCTAAAGTCATTTGTATTTACATAAAGTCACATAAAATCAAATGAATTCACCTGAAGTCTCGTGAATCCACGTGAAGTCACTTGAAATCACCTGAAATAATTTACAAGAACTCACGCGAATTCACCTGAAAATACGTGAATTCATATGAAGTCACATGAAATCATTTGCAGTCACATAAAAATCATTTGAAGTCACTTGAATTTATTTGATATTGATTAAAATCTCCTGAAATATCTAAAGTCATTTAAATTCACAAGAAGTCACATGAATTTACGTGAAGTCACTTCAAATCATCTGCATTTATTTGAAGTCATTTAAATTCTCCTGTAGTTACCTGAATTTATTTGAAGTCACTTGAATTCTCCTGAAGTCACTTGAAATCTCCGAAAATATCTGAAATGATTTAAATCCACATGAAGTCTTGTGAATTCTCCTGAAGTCTTGTGAAGTCACGTAAAATCACCTGAAATCATTTGAAGTCACTTACATTTTTCTAAAGTCACTTGAAATCTACTTAAATATCTAAAGTCATTTGAATTCACATTGAGTCACGTCAATTTACCTGAATTCTCGTGGATTCACGTAAAATCACTTGAAATCATCGGGATTTATATAAAGTGTCTTGAATTTTTCTGTAGTCACTTAAAATCCCCTGAAGTATCTAAAGTCATTTGTATTCACCTAAAGTCACATAAAGTATCATAAAGTCACATAAAGTTACATCATGTTATTTGTAATCAGCTAAATTTATTAACAGTCACTTGGATTCTCCTAAAGTCACTTTAAATCTCCTGAAGTCACTTGAAATCTCCTGAAATATATGAAATCATTTGAATTCACATTAAGTCTTGTGAACTCATCTGAAGTCTCGTGAAGTCACTTGAAATCACCTGTAATCATTTAAAGTCCCTTGAATTTAGCTGAAGTCACTTGAAATCTCTTAAAATACCTAAAGTCATTTGAATTCACATTAAGTCACGCCAATTTACCTGATTTCTCGTAAATTAACGTCAAGTCACTTGAAATCTCCTATAATATATGAAATCATTTGAATTCACATAAATTCTTGTGAATTCACCTAAAGTCCCGCGAAGTCACGTGAAATCACTTGCATTCAATTGACGTCACTTGAGTTCTTGTGAAGACACTTGAAATCTCCTTAAATAACTGAAGTCAGTTAAATTTACATAAACTTACATGAATTCACCTAAAGTCTCGTGAATTCACTCAAAGTCACTTGAAATCACCTACAATAATGCATAAGAAGTCACGTGAATTCACCTAAAGATACGTGAATTCACATGAAGTCACTTGAAATTATCTAGAATTGTTCAAAGTCACTTGAATTTATTTTTATTTACATATAAAGTCACATGAAGTCACTTTTAGTCACACAAAGTCATTTGAAGTCACTTGAATTCACATGAATCACTTGAAATCTCCTGACATATCTGAAGTCATTTGAATCCACAAGAATTTACGTTAATTCATGTAAAGTCACTTGAAATCTCCTGAAGTATCTAAAGTCATTTGTATTTACATGAAGTAACATAAAGTAGCATGAAGTCACATGCAGTTACGAGTCATTTGAAATCACCTGAATTTATTTTAAGTCATTTATTTTCCTAAAGTCACTGAAAACCTACTAAAATATATGAAATCATTCATATTAACGTAAGCTGTTGAGAACTTACCTGAAGTCTTCTGAAGTCACGTGGAATCATCTGCAATCAATTAAAGTCACTTGAATTCTCCTGTAGTCACTTAAAATCTTCTGAAGTATCTTAAGTCATTTGTATTTACATAAAGTCACATAAGGTAGCATGAAGTCACATGAAGTTACATTAAATTATTTGAAATCACCTGAATTCATTTGAAGTCACTTGAATTCTCCCAAAGCCCTTAGGTATCTCCTAAAATATCCAAAATGATTTAAATTCACATGAAGTCTTGTAAATTCATCTGAAGTCTTGTGAAGTCACGTGAAATCACCTGAAATCATTTGAATTTACTTGACTTTATCTGAAGTCACTTGAGATTTCCTAAAATATCTAAAGTCATTTGAATTCACATAAAGTCACGTGAATTCACCTGAAGTCTTATGAATTTACGTAAAGTCACTAGATTTCACCTGAAATCATTACAAGTCACTTGAATTCTTCTAAAGTCATTTGAATTCACATAAAGTCATATGAATCCACCTAAAGTCACATGAATTCACGAGAAGTTACTTCAAAATACCTGAATTCACTTGGAGTCGCTTGAATTCTCCCAGAGTCATTTAAAATCTTCTGAAATATCTGAAATCATTTCAATTTATATAAAGTCACATGAAGTCACATAAAGTTACATGAAGTTACGTGAATTTGCGTTAAGTCACTTAAAATCAACTGTATTAATTTGAAATCTTCTGAAATATTTGAAGTCATTTGAATTCACATGAAATCTCTCGGATTCTCTTAAAATCACTTCAAATCTCCTGAAATATTTCAAAATCACATAAAGTCAACTGAATTCACATAAAGTCACATAAGGTCAGTTGAAATCACCAGAATTTATAGGAAGTCACTTACATTTTCTTGAAGTTACTTAAAATTGTCTGAAATATTTGAAGTCATCTGAATTCTCATGAAGTCAATTGAAATCTCCTGAAGTCATTAAAACATCCTGAAGTATCGTCAAGTCATTTTAATTCACATAAAATCACGTAAATTCTCTTGAAGTCACTTGAAATCTCCTTAAATATTTGAAGCAATTTGGATTTTCCTAAAGTCATATAAAATAACATGAAGTCACATATAGTCACATGAAGTCACATGAAGTCACATGAAGTCACATGAAGTCACGTGCATTCGTGTGAAGTCACTGGAAATCAACTGTATTAGTTTGAAATCTTTTAAAATATTTGAATTCATTTAAATTCCCATAAAGTCCCTTGGATTCTCTTGAAATCACTTCAAATTTCCCAAAATATTTGAAAATCACATAAAGTCAATCAAATTCACATGAAGTAAAATATCGGAAGTCACTTGAATTTACATTAAGTCAAATGAAGTCACATGAAGTCACATGAAGCCACATCAAGTCAATTTAAATCAACCGAATTCATACTAAGTCTCTTGAATTTTCTTGAAGTCACTTGAAATCTTCTGAAATATGTGAAGTAATTAAAATTTACATGAAGTCACCTAAATTCTCTAGAAGTCACTTGAAATACCCTGAAATATCCGAAGTCATTTGAATTCATGTAAAGTCACACAAAGTAACATAAAGTCACATTAAGTCATTCGAAATCGCCTGAATTCATTTGAAGTCACTTGCATTTTTTTGAAGTCACTTAAAATCTCCTGAAATACCTGAAGTCAGTTATATTCACATGAAGTCACTTGAAATCTCCTGGCAAATTTTTGACGCTAATTATGATTTTGTTTAGGTATTGAAAGTGCGAATTTTTTTCAAAACATGAAATACTACTTTTTAATGATAATTACATGTTGACGTTTTTTTGTTAAGCAATTTTTTATTGTTTTTAGCAATTTTCTCTTAGAATAGAGATAGAAGGACGCGGTTTTTTCGAAAATGTTTAAATTTTTATCCAATTTCTAATTCAAGTGAGTTGAATAATTACCTAAAGTTAGAAAAACCAACTTTTTAAGCAATTTGTTATCATTGTTAATAACATTCAATTTGAATAATGCTAAAATGTTGCTGTTTTTTCTTAAATTGGAAACTTTTTGTCCTTTTTTACTTGAAGTGAGTTAATCATTAATTAAACTTAGCAACGATAATTATTTAAACAAATTATTATTTTTGATAACTATCTTTCTCTTTATTAATACTAGATAGTTGCGGTTTCTTCTTAAATTTTTATTTTTATACCCACTTTTTACTTAGTGCAGACTTAAATAATGCAAGTTAATAAACATAATTATTCAAACAATTTATAATTTTTTCTAACTATCTTTTCTAAGACAAGTTTTAAAAAGTTGCATTTATTGCTAAAATCTTAAACATTTTGTTGACTTTTCACTTAGTGAGGTAATAATTAATGCTAGTTAACAAACATGTTTATTTAAACAATCGCAAAAGATTTAGTTTAGCTTTAACTTTTTAGTTATGAACAAATAATAAGTAAACCTCAACAAAAATCAATTTTCAAATAGTGTTGTGCAATATTTGTTAATAACAGTAATTTTTTTAAACAATTATTTTTGCTCAATATTATTAATTATTAAGTCAATCCAAGTAAAGAATATACAAATAATTAAAAATTAAAAAAAAAACGCAACTTTCTACGATTCAGCAAAGAGAATATTATTAACAATAATAATTAATTGTTTAAACCATTGTTTTTGTTAATTTAAATTATTTATCACTTCACTCTAATTAAAAAGTGAACGAAAAGTTCCAAAATTCAAAAAAAACCGCAACTGTCAAGTATTAATATAAAAGAAGATAGCTATAAACAATAATTATTTATTTAAACAATTATTTTTTCTATATTAAATTAATTATCAATGCACTTTAAGTGAAAAATAAACAAAAAGTTGAAAATTAAAAAAAAAACGCAATTTCTAGGATTATTTAAAGAGAATATTATTAACAATAATACGAAATTGTTTAAACAATTATTCTTCTTCACATAATTTAAATAATTTTTCGCTTTAATTCAAGATCGGACAAAAATCAATATTTAAAAAAAAAACTACGACTTTCTATCTGTATTCTAAGAGAAAATTGCTGAAAACAATGATAGCACTTATGGGGTTTTTTTGGGGTTTGCACCACCTAGAAATACCATTTTCTTAAAAAAAAAAGCAATTGATTTTTTTGTTAATTCAAACTAATTCCCGGTGATGTGCATGAAAATTAAAAAAAAAATCCAATGCATTTTTGAACCACCCTAGTGTACACCCAATAAGACGACTTGTCAACCCCTTGCAAATTTCGTAAACTTTGGGAAAATTTACCATCAGAAAACGTACTAAACGTTAACCTACTTTATGGAAGGCCCCCAAGTTTAACCTTTGAAAACGAAATTATTCTCGAAAGGGAAGAAATTAGAATTAAAATTATCCTTCTTGTTCGCTGAAACAAGGGTAGTTTCTGCTTTCCGCAGACTATTTTCGCCTCAGGGGTGCGAAGTTTTCCTCACAGGCGTAAACACAAACAAAACTCTTGGGTTTTACCTTCTTTCTGGGGTTCCCCTCCAGGTAATTAGGAAAGATTCGTGATGCGAATAACTGCAGCAGTCAGTACACATTCTTTCCCTTGATTGCAAGGAAAAGTATAATATATAGTCCGAGGGGGAAATAATTCCGTTAATCAGCTAGACTGCTTGGTTAGGGGTCGTCCATAAACTACGTTACAAATTTAGGGAAAAGGGGAGAGAAGAAAAGGGGAAGTTGGAAGGAGGAAAGGAAAAAGAAAAAGGGAAAGTGTTCAAGGGGAATAGAAAAAAGGAAAAGGGAAAAAAGGAAATGAAGAAAAGAAAAAGGCAAAACGGAAAAGGAAACAGGAAAAGAGAAAGAAAAAGGGTGAGAAAAAAAGGAAAAGAAAAAAGGGCAAAGGGTAAAAAGAAAAAGGAAAGGAGGAAATGGGTGAGAGAAATAGAAAAAAGGAAAGAGGAAAGAGAAAAATAGGGGACGGGGGATATATGAAAGGCGACAGGAGAAACGGGAACAGGCGCAAGTGGAAAAGGGGAAAGGGAAAAAGGAACAAGAAAAAAGAAAAAAGGGGAAGACAAATAGAAAAAGGGGAAAGGGGAAATAAAAAACTAAAAGAGAAAATGGGAAAGAGAAACCGGCAAAAAAGAAAAGAAAAAGAAAAAAGGGGATAGGGTAAAAAGTTAAAAGGGAAATGGAAAAAGAAATAGGGAAAATGGGGAAGAAGAATAGGAAAAGGGTAAAACGGAAAAGGAAAAGGGAAATTAGAGGAGTGAAATAGAAAAAAAGAACAGGGAAAGTGGAAAAGTCAAAGGGAAAAATAGGGAAAGGGTTTAAAATAAAACAGAAAGAGAAAAAACGGGATAGGAAAAAGGAAACAAGAGAAAAGGAAAAAGGAGGAATAGAAAAAGAAAAAGTGAAAGGTGAAAGAAAAAATAGAAAAAGGGAAAAGTCAAAGAAAAAGGAAAAAAGCGAAAGGTGAAAAAGGAAAGCGGAAAAGGGGGAAGGAAAAAGAAAAAGAGAAAAGGAAAAATGGGAAGGGAAATAGGAACAGGACGGAGGACGTAGGGGAAAAGTGAAAGGAAAAAAGAGTGAAGAAAATAGAAAAACGGGAAAAGAAAAAGTGAAAAATAACGACAGAGGAAAGAGTCGAGGCAAAAGGGGAAAGGAAAACAGAAAAATAGGGAGGGGAATATGAAAAAGGGTAAGAGAAAAGAGAAGAGAAAAGGAGAAAATGGGGAAGGGGAATAGGAAAATGAGAAAAAGGAAAAGGGAAACATGAAAAGGGAAATGGAAAGTATCAAAGTGAAAACAGAAAAAGGGGATAGGGTAGAAGGAACAAGGAGAAACGGACAAAGAAGAAATGAGAAAAAAAAAGGTGAAAGAGAAAAGAAGAAAAAGAAAAAAGGGGAATAGAGAAAGAAATAGGGAAAATGGGGAAGGGAAATAGAAAAAGAGTAAAGGGCATACTGTGAGACGAAAAAGAAAAAAGAAAAGTGGGAAGGGAAATAGGGAAATGGGAAAAGGGCGAACGGAAAGAGGAAAAGAGGAAATGGGTGAACAAAATATAAAAAAGGAAAAAGGGAAATAGAAACATAGGAAAAAGGGGATATATTAAAAGCGACAGAGGTAAAGGGGCAAGGGGGAAGGCGGAAAAGAAAAAGGAAAAGAAGAAAAGGAAATATGTAGTCGAAATAGGGAAAGGAGAAACAAAAAAGGAAAAGAGAAAATAAAGAAAAGAAATAAGAAAAGAAGTAGAGGAAAAGGAGGAAAGGGAAAGGGAAAATATAAAAAGGGAAACAAGAAAAGGGGATAAGGAAAAAGGGACGAGGAGAAAAAAAAGAAGAAATGGGAAAAGAAAAAGAAAAAGGTAAAAGAGGAAAGGAGAAAAAGGGAAATGGGAAAAGGGAAGTGAAAGAAAAAAGGCGGAAAGCGAAAAAGGAGAAAGAAAAAAAGAGAAAAATAAGGAAGGAAAATAAGAAAAGAAGAAAGAAAAAAGTGCAAAAGGGGACAAGGCAAAAGAGGAAAGAAACCAGGACAGTGGAAAAGAGAAATAAGAAAAGGGGAAAATAGGTAAAGAAGGAAATATTAAAGAGGCAAGAGGAAAATGAGTAGGGGAAAATGCATAAGAGGGAAGGGGAGGAGGGAAATGGAAAAAGAAAAAGCGGACGGTGAAAAACGAGAAAAGAAAAGGGGAAAAGGGAAAAGAGAAAAGGAGAAATGTGAAAGGGAAATAAGAAAAGGTGAAGGAGGAAAAGGACAAAGGGTGAAGGAAAAAAGGAAAAGGGAAAACAGGGAAGGAAAATAAGAAAAGGGGCAAATAGGGGAAGGGGAAAATGGTAAATATGAAAAGAGAAAAAGGGTAAATGGGATAGGGAAATGGAAAATGGGGAAAGGGGAAAAGAAGGAAAAGCACAAATTGAAAAAAAAGCATAAGGTGAAAGATGAAAAAAGAAAAAGGGAAAAGAGAAAAAAAGGAAAATGGTAAAGGTGAAAATGGGAAAGGGGAAATTTTTAACTACGCATTATATGTTGTTTTGGTGTAAAATAACGTATAGCACACAGATATTTTCCGATTGGAACGAAATTTTCTTTTTCAAAGCTGATAAAATTTCGAAAAAAAATGCTAAATCTGAATATTTACTTAGTTTTTCTATTTTTTTATAAATAAGCAAATATGATAAAAATGGGAATTTTCTTCATTTGACGTTCCCGGTGCTCGTTAATAATAGGAAAATTGTTGTAGTCGCCTAGATTTAATAGATTTACATTAAATGAAGATATTCCATCATGATACAATAAACAAAACACTATTTTATAAACAAATTATTTGTTGAAAGCGTTTTTTCTCTAATTTTTAATAATTTTACGTTTTCTGAAGTTATATTGCAAGAAATTTAAATGTCAATATTATCCTGATAGAGGAAATTTCTCCTGAGATAATCGTTTTCAATATTTTAAACAAATGTTATAAACAAATAATATTTTGAGAATTCGTCGACTTACTTTGTCTATTTTGTTGAGTTTGTTGACTTATTTTTAATGATATTTTTCCACAATGCCAGCCCTTCAAATTAGAAACCTTGTTAAAATTTTAGCAACATTTATGATAAGATGCTAAATTTTATTGTTTTTTGCAACAAATATAATAAACAAATGCATTATTTAGGCATTTTTCGAGAGAAAAATTCGTTTTTTTTCAATGCGAGTCCTCCTAATTGGGAATCTCATAATAATTTTAGCAGCATTTATAATAAGTTTAAATTTTAATAATTTTTTAAGCTAATTTCATAAAAGAATGAATTAATCGAATAACAAATTATAAATATTGCTGGAATTATCATAAAGTTCCAAATTCCAAGGATTGAGATTAGAAAAAGGGAGTTTTTCTTTTGAAAAATTCCTAAACAATGCTTTTGTTTGCATTGTTTGTTTAAAAAATCATCAACTTTATAAAAAAATTATGGATTTTGCTGAAATTATCATGAGGTTTCTAATTAAAAAAGGCAAATTTTTTTTAACGCAAAAAATAACTAAATGATCCATATGTTTAATAAATTTGTTTATAATATTTACAAAAACAATTTCAGGAGAAATTCTCTGCATTGTGATATTTTTTGCATATAAGTTTCTTGTGAAATAACTTTAAACTAGCTAGTAGAGAAACTTAAGTTTTCAAAATGATCAATTTTAGAATAGATATTTACAAAAAATGCAAAATTACAAAATAATACAAAATTTTTTAAAAATACAACGACAATTTAGGCAAATCAAATTTTGTATTTGAAATCATAATTTTTAGAGCTGAAAAAAGGAAAGAGGAAAATTCAGTCACGCCCTACCTGCTTTCTAGTTTTATGGTTTGTTTACAAAAATTGTCAGAATAATTTAATTAAAAAATTTATGTTCAAAAAATCTTTTTTATTCATGCATCAACTTTGATTCATGTTTAAGAAAAAAGTTTTTTTTATTAAAAACAGATGTTTCAAACATCACGAATAAGCATAACTTACTCTAAAAAAAAGTATATTAATATTATAGGTCAATCGGTTTTTTTCGAATCAAGGAATCTTTTCCGTTCTTGCATAAATTTTGAATTATGTT
>JAUELO010000321.1:960203-975009 GCA_032357855.1 Amphibolips quercusostensackenii
AAGCTATTCAAATTAGAAGTTATACATTTTAAAACTTATTTATTATTAAATAATTATTTTTATTATCTTAACTATAATTATTATTATTATAGTATTTTCAAATTTCTTTATTAACACAATTTGAATATTCGCAACTAGGAAGTTTGAATCGTGATTATTATTTGTCAATCAAACGTTTATAAAGTCAAACTTGTCAATGTCAATATAAGGCTTTACAATTTATATTAATATTACAGGTTAAAAGTATTACGATATATTTAATACTGTTTGATTTACATTTTCTTATTGAAGATAATTTAAAAATTTTATTAAACTTAATCACAAACCCAAACTAAGAATATGAATGGTTAGGTCCAATACTATAAGGTTCAATTTTGTAAGCATCGAATTAGCAAACAATAATAATAGTATTCGAATTTTTTAATTTTCCAATTTTTTATTTTTGAATTATACCGAGAAAGAAATTCAAAAATATTACTTTAAATTATAATGATTTTTTTTTTCAAAAATGGAAGTACAGATTATTGTAAATTTGGTCCTAAATTGTTTGTAGGATGCCAAACAACTGTCATCAAAAACAAAATCCAATCTACAAATAACTTTTAGTAAAAAGGTAAGAATCAGTTTAAATTTTCTTTTAATAATATTATAAGAAAATATAATAGGATACAATTCAGGTACATATATTTTATATTACATGAAATTTCTCATTCGCCATCTATTAATCCATATGCCAGAAATGCATAATGTCAAAAAAAATAACGTCCAAAATACAAAACCATTAAAGTTCGAAACTAGAAATTTATCAACAATAGCTTCATAAACGTTGTGGTAGTGGTAAGTTTAACGTTTCCTTTGTTAGTAAGAATTTTGTGTTAAAAGTAGAAAATGTATTTAAAAGGCATTTTTTATTATTATATTTAACGACTGTTGCATAAGAACTTAAAATACAATATTTGTGGGTGAGTAAAAGGATATTTTAATTCAGTAATTACAAAAAGAAATCAGAGAATCAAGTGTAAAATTATACCTTTTCTTATTAAATAGCTAATTGCTACCCGAAACCCCCGTGCATGTAACTATTTATGTTAAGGATAAATTGTTTTAAATGACATTTTCAATCTTACATGCCACAGCTTTTTATTTACAAATAAATCATTCATTTTTGAAGGGTTTGTTCCCAATGAAAAATATAGAAAAACTATTTTCTGACTGCTTCTAAAAAATTTGACATTTTTCAGATTTCTATTATGATATAGGTTAAAGGTTGCATATTTTATAATACAAAACGCACTTAACTTTAATTCGGTTATTAAGCAATATTTACGTGCTACCTTTTAAGTCATTAATTGCAAAAAGTTTAAATTCTTAACTAACTAATACGAGCTACTTTTCTTACTTAGCCTAGTTTTTGCATCCTGTAGGTTGTTGGAATATTGGCAACTACATATTATTTCTTGTCAATTTAGTCAAAATCTACGCTTAAAAAAACCTTTTTCGAAAAGGATGGATGCAAGAATTCCACAAAAAAATGCAAACAAAGAGCACAAGTATCTTACAACCAGAAGAAAAATCAGATGCTTGTGAACTTGTAGTAATTTAGTTTTTTCTTCTTCGGCAGAATGTTGCGTATCCTGTCCAGTTGCAAATGCGTTGAAATAGTTTCCTTGATGAATTTTTGCTGATACTCCCGAAGCTGACAGTCGCAATAAAACTTCATTAATCTGAAGTAAAAACGGGGATGCAGATTCGAGAAAAAAAGCAGCAAAGGTTGACAATGAATATTCTTTTACAACGACTCATAAAGGCTGCCTGTTCTTGTCTCTTTTATTTCGAACTATCAAGTCTGCCGTTTGGTCTTGCAATATACATGCTATGCTTTTGTTCCGAATTAGAAGATTAAAGCATTCTTTTTCTGTAATACTCACTCCAGTAGCTCTATCGAGTAATCGTCGCGAACTTTCTTCCGTAGAATTGTACATGTGAAAACGTATAACAGGGTCAACTATCAGTTGAAATCTGGAATTTAGTACATCTTGGATGGTGTCTATGGTTTGCTCAGATTGCTTTCTATAGATCACTTCGGTAAATGAAGTGTGAATAAATGTTAAATCAAAAAAACAGCTTAGCAGAAAGTATTCCAAAATCATTTTTTCGACTAACTTTTGTGGTTTAAGTGGAGCTCCTAATCTGAGAACAAGTTGAACCATGTGTGGAAAGCGCCACTTATATTGATGGAAATTCATAAGCCGCATCAGAATCCAAAACAACAGCAAAAAGCTAATTATGATGAAGAGGTTATTAAATCTCCATTCAAAAGTAACGTTATTGGATTTTCTAACAATATTTGGTACGACTATGATGATTGACAACATCTTGGTACTTATGCTCCATTCAAACTGTCGTGCGATGCATGATGCAGTTCGTCTGCTTTTCATAGCAAAGAACTGTATTTCATTGTGCATCAAACGGTACAAAGCACCAGCACTTTTATTCTTATTACATCCAGACATTTTCCAAAATGTGTCATTTGATGAAGTCCACAGTATCTTGAAGTTCATAGCTTTAGATAAAATTTTTGTTATTGCTACTTCTGATCCTGATACCTCTTTCACGTGCCCTGTGAGGTTCCTACTTACGTAAGCAAGCGGAGGCTGATGAAACAGGTCTACCCTGAACGAATATCCATACAAGTGTTTAGATTTTTCTGGAAAGAGACATGAATTTTGTTGGTAGCTTTCTCTGATCATGCCATCATTGAATGGGTTGAAGATATACATCTTTGCTGTGATTTTTCTATGTTTATTTTGCCTAATTTTTAAGACAGTTGCGTCTAAGAAACGCCTAGACCACAATTGTCGCAGTTAGTTTTCATATTTTGATTGCTTGTACTTCTTTAAGAAAATAATCAAACATTTTGAAAGACTCCGTGCTTCCGATACTTTGGTTAGGAAGCTGATGTGCCCTCTGATGTTCATTTCTAACTGTTCGCTACCTAAAGTATTGATCATCATAATCAAGGTTGTTGCTTTAGCATCTCGGAACGATGGTATCAGACCTAATTCGTCAGTTCTCTTATTTTCGGTCTCCTTAGAATTGATTTTCCATTTAGGAATCACATTAGCTACACGTTTAACGATGTGTCCTACTTTATAATCTGTTTGGCTTTGATTTGCTTAATAATTGTTAGTCACGTTTCAAAGACGCTTTACATTTATATGCTTCCATTTTGACGTGTCCACATGACAAGGTTATCCCCACAGAGACTAAAATAGGAATTATATTACGGATATCAGTGCACTCAACTCTGTGGAACATTTTCGCTTAGTCTCCAAAAGTTAGTCCTTTCTACCTGGTTTTAACTTGTCATTTGAATACGTCAACTTATCTTAATTAAAAAAATTCTCACAAGCTATAAGATCTTAGAACTAAAAAATCGCCCATAAATTGTATAGCCTAGCTTAAAGTTTGTATGTTTTATACAATATGAAAAGTATACAACTTCAAGTCGGTATGTAGGCAATACTTCTATTTTGTCTTTGGAGTGTAGAATATTTATGAGCCTAAATCTTTCGCTCTTTAATACGATGCCTTACAAGGCCTGTAGTTATTGCATCCTTTGTCTGATCATATAATTCTTCTTTGATTACTATTCTCGAAAAGATATCTATTTAAGCATATAGATGCAAAAATTTCACAAAGAAATGCAAGTAAGGAGCACGAGTATCCCACGACGAGAAGAACAAACACATGTTTGCGAACCTGTAGTGATTCATGTTGTTCTTCTTCGACAGAATCTTGCGTATCACTTATAGTTACAGATGCGTAAAAATAATTTGGATGGGTTTTTTCTAGTACGCCTGAAGCTAACATTCGCAATAAAATGTCGTTAATTCGAGATAAATACGGGGAGGCTGCTTCGAGGGGAAACCCACTAGCAACAGTTCTTACAGATTCCTTTACAATGGCTAATAATGGTTGTCCAGATTCGTCTGTTTTACTTTGAACCATGATTTGTGCTACATTATCTGGTAACATACAAGCGATACTTTTGTTTTGAATAAGTTCATCAATACATTCACTACCCGTTATATTTACTAAAATAACTTTATCCAGTAATCGACGAGAACTTCCTTCTGAAGAATTGTACAGGTAAAAAAACGCAACTAAATCTATTTTTAGTTGAAACCTGGATTCCGTTACATCTTCTATGGTTTCAAGTGTTTGCTTTGATTCTTTTTGGAGAATCATTCCGGTAAACGCTGTGTAGATGAAAGGTGAATTTATAAGACAAGCCAGAAGCAAGGATCCCAATACGACTCTTTCGACAAATCTTTGTGGTTCAAGTGGTGCTGTTAATCCGAACAATATTTGTACCAAGTGTGGTAAGCGCCAATTATGTTGATGGAAATATAATAGACGTGTCAGAATCCAAAACAAAAGTATGAAACTAAAGACGATAAGGACATTAAAAAATCTCATTTCGAAAGAGGCCTTAGTGGATTCATCATTAATATGGGGTACAACAATTTTAACTGAGGTAAATGAAGTACATTTACTCCATTCAAACAAATGCTCATTACATGTTGCAACTCGTGTGGCTTTTAATGCGAAAAAGTTTACCTCATTGTGCATCAGGCGGTACAAAGCACCAGTGCTTTCATTCTTATTACACCCAGATACTTTCCAAAATGTGTCATTAGATGGAATCCATAGTATTTTAAAGTTCATAGCTTTAGATAAAATTTTTGTAAATGTAACTTCTGGCCCAGATACCTTTTTTACATGCCCTGTGATGTTCCTAATAACGTAAACAAGTAGAGGCTGATGAAAAAGGTCTACTTTAGACGAATATCCATACAAATTTTGAGCTTTTTCAGGAAAGAGATTTGACTTTTGTTGATAGTTTTCTCTGATTATGCTATCATTAAACGGGTTAAAGATAAACATCTTTACATTGCAATCTCTATGTTTATTTCGAGTGATTTCTAAGACAGTTGTGTCTAAAAACCGCCTAGACCACAATTGTCGTAGTAAGTTTTTATAGCTGGGTTGCTTGTACATTTTCAGAAAAATTATCAAACATTTTGGACGGCTCCGTGCTTCCGATAATTTAGTTAAGAAGCTGTAATGGTCTTTGAAGTTTGCTTCTAACTGTTCGCTAACTGAAGTATCAATTATCACAATTAAGGTTGTTGCTCTAGGCTCTCGGAATGATGGTATCAAACTTAATTCATCAGCTTTCTGATCTGTGGTCTCTTTGGAAGTTATTTTGCATACGGGAATTACATTAGCTAGGCACTTAACGATAAATTCTACCTCATTATCTGTTTGGCTTTGATTATCATCATAAACTAACAACAATTGATATAATTTACATGAATTTATATGATTCACCAAAAAGGATAGCCAATTTTCATGCGTTTTTCTACTATTGGAAGATGTAGCGGAAATATAGTAGATAATGAGTAAGATTAATTTATTTACGTGGAACTTCATTGTGAATTCCTATCATATTATAGTTTTGAACATCAATTTCTTATAAATAAAGGCCCACAAAGATTTTTGTCTCTTGATAGGATGTAGGTATTTAATCTTGATTCCGGAATATCAGTATACTTCAAAAACTATTTCAAAAGTGAATATTTTATTATGGAATACCCGACACAACTGAACTTGTTTCCTTTGATTTTTCAGAAACATATATTCCACTACCGTTTTGGAGATATGTCTGATATGCACCTATATCCGATAGAAGCACTAATTTCCCAGATATATCCAAAAGGAAATTTGTAGCTTTTGTACTATTTTTCTTATTTAGTAATTTCCTGACATTTTCATATTCATGCTTTCACCCTATATTCACATATTTGTGAAGAAAGCCATGTGTAAAAATGCAGACGTTTTCTTTTATGTAAGACATGTGCTAAAAGTGACATTTGGAAAACTACTGAACCTTAAAGGTTTTCAATAAACGTACATATTCTAATCTACTTTTACCTTAGTTTGTAACTTCTACTTTGCAATGAATCAATAATAATCTTTCCTTATATCATCAATCAATGCTGAAGCTAGTCAACTTTATTGTGTAAGTGATAAATACGTTTTATGCCTGCTCGCATGAGAACTTATTTTTATTTTTAATAAAAATGTGACATCTTTCTTATGATTATTATCCTTTATTTTTTTGATAAAAATTTTATACTGAGAGGGTAAATGAGGGATAAAAGAGGAGAAATTCATTTTTGACTTGATTTTCAGAATTATGAGTATTTTTCAGAATTCTTAGACCAAACACTTGAGAATTATTTATTAAATGAGATAGTAATAATTTCAATTATTTTTTTGTATGCTAAAAACGGAGTATGTTAAAAATCTTTAAGAATGGTTTTATATTTGTACGTAATGGAAGTCATGTTTAAAAATGGTGACTTATTTTCTTCTGATGCAATGTTTTTAGTAAAAATTCATGTCTTCGTTCAGGTTTTGTTTGCTATAATTCTGTATTGATCGGATGATAACAGAAACCATAAGTATTGACGTAATAGTTCTGTAAGACTTAAAGTTCAAAAATTACTAGTCTTTGAAGCTTAAGCACTCATTTTTTTTAGAAGGTAGTGTAAGTGTATCGACAATATCGATTTGTCTTGCAAAATACATTCTATCTCCAAAGACTTGAATTTAATGCATTGTATTTTGTATATCATCGTATTAAGATTTGTTTTTTATTTTAATATTGTAATTTTCTTTTTTATTTTAATCGTGTCATTATGAAAGGGGTTCTAGTGTTCTTATGCATTATCAAGTAGGGCCATAGATATATGTTTACGATTACATTATAAATTATAGATTAAAAAAATATTTTTCTTTGAACAAAATAAAAATATTAGCAAGCCAGACGGTTGTACCCTGATATATTGTCTTGCGTGTCCCAATATTTTAGAGAAATACCTATTTTTGTTTAAAAATAAAATCTTTAAAACATATATGGGTAAGGCAGTAATTCTGTAAGTCATCGATTGCTATTTGTCAATGAAAATGATTTTTTTTTAACAGATGCAATATTCCGTCTACGAAAAAGCAATATGAGCAAACCTTGGTTTTTTAGGTCTTGTGTGTATTTCAATATTAATTACTAGACATCATTGATTTTATAATTTTCTAGAACTAAAATGAGCAAAAAGGTTCAATTCGACAGCAATTGTACTTTCAATTCAGTAAGATGCACAGTGGCCAATTAATTGAAATATTCATTATTTAGCTATTTTTGGAAAACTAAGTACGACAAGAGTACAAACATAACTATTATTAAACACATACATCTGGCGGCACCTTATCGCTAATTATATATGTATAATTGATAGAAAATTGTCAAAAATTGTTATGGGTGAAAAATATAAATACGCAAATAAGTGCTACTGTTTTATATGCTTGCGGTATTGATTACGGAAAAGTTTTTAGTGGAAGGGTATTGATTAAGTAACGTAAGTAAAATTAAAATAATAAAAAATTAATTTGTGTTTATTTATAGGTAATTTTGAATAATTTCATGAACTAGAAAGATTTAATAGTAGAAAATACGATATAAATTTTTCTTAATACATATTATGACACATGCTTTGAAGAATATTATATTAACTTACTAAAATAGAAAAATTCAAGGGTGTTGAAACAGTTTACTGAAAACATTGATAAAATATTCTCTTCAGCGAAAGTGCTTTTCTACACATTTAATGGAAATGTAACAGCTTATTTTGTGTAAGAGATTAAATCAAGCTCAAGATTATTCTGAATGCAATAAGTGAGTCAAAAAGATGTTAATAGGATAGTGACAAATTTATTTTTTAGTTAAATAGTGAAAAAAATTGTACCTGCGACAAGGAATTCAGGAAACAAATTTGACGGTTTTTGTCGTTCTAGAAATTGGGAATGCAATTCCATGTGAGGAAGGGTACATCTATTTATAATTAAATAAGTATTTTAGCGATGGTACTATTTAAATCAAGAAAGAATTTAAGGCTTTTTCTCGTTACTGAAATTTATGAATGCAGTTTCACGTGAGGATATTGTTTGTTCAAATATAACCAAATATAGAACTATCGACTCAAAGTTTACTCTCGCGGTTGATTCTCTTCAAGATGATTGATTCAAGAATTTCACAAGGAAATGCAAGAAAGGAACATGAGTATCTTGTTTTACTTCACTTTTTGCCGGAGGTGACACTATTGCAGGGCTCAAATAAGATCGAGTTATGAGCTTCCATTACATATTTCCTGCAAGTTTTATAATTTATTTTTTTTAATTTTTTGGGTGCTATAATAGAGCCGCCATATATTTGTTGAATTGAAATAAAAAATTTAAAACCAGCTGTTGAAAATCTTGTGTATAGTGAATTACATTGAAGCGAATATTGGCCTTGATTTTGTTAAGCTCTGTCGGATTTAAGATCACTCTGAGACAGTCTATGGAATCTTTGACAGGTAATCTTAATAATATCATGTACTGTCGGGTAGGGTTTAAAAGAAAAAAAAATTAGATATTACTGACAACAGATCTTTGGCTTTTTTGTAACTGTATGTTCTTAAACTTCGTGAAGAATAAGTTTAATTAACACAAGTGACATGTTAGTAACACATATGAAAAAGCACTTTTTGAAATAGCTTGTGCAGCTAATGCTTGCCCTGAAATTATTTGCAAGATATGCAGCGAGTGTAAGTTGCATCTTTGCAACTGAAAGATAGGAGAGAGAATTTAAGAGCACAGAGCAAAGATGATGAGAAACAACAGATTAAGTAGTTTCTTATTTACTACAGGTAAGAGACCTTCCAGTATGTACTTGTATATCTACAAAATTAATTTCACTGTTCGAAGTTTGTCTATTTTTCACAATGTAGAAAGAATTAAAAATAACGTTTTAAGAGGTCACATTGCAAATAACTTATTTGGGATCCTTAAAGAAAACAGAAGCGTTTGAAGGTGCCTCAAATTAGCCTTTTAATGACTGACATAGGAATCTCCGTGATGCAGATTAATTTGCATTACAGCAAAGGTGCCTTGGTGGTTCTATCTAGGCACATGCCAGTGGTGCAGTCAGGTGTTGCCGTAATCCAAAAAGCCTGGTTATACAGAAAAAGGATCAGTGTCTTGTCAGCGTGTGGCTCCATATATATGACACAGCGCAAAAAATAACCAAAGGCATGCATAGTCGTCAAGGGTATAGATGCGATCTTAGTATTTAAGCTCTGCTTCAGGGATTTCACAGTTATTTAGGTAAGATTTTGAGGCGCAAGTAAAGAAAGACTAAGGGTACTAAGGGACCTCTGCCTTCCAAATAGGTGCAGTCTTCAAATCAGCACTGCCATGAGAACTGTAATGAAAACTGTGATGCGAACTCCCACCATACAGTGTAGGAGAGCACGAACATTAGCAACAAAAGGAGAGACTCATTTGAATACTTAGCGGGCACTGAGCTGGAGATTATTGGATGGACTGAGAAGCAAGGTAGTGGTCTGCAGAGTCTTCAATAAGAGTGTTCCTTGGACCACCAATACATATTGTTTTGGTTGAAGCCAGATAAACCAGTGGTTTTATAGACTGGGATGTCCGTAAAACAGCCCTGTGTAAATACAATAAGAATACAAGAATTTACAAACAAGAAGATTAAAAAGGTTCCTGCAAGGAATATAAAAACATCCTGGAAAAAGCAAAGCCCCACAAGATCCTAGTAAAGAATACGAAAGCTCGCTTCGGGCTAATAAGGCTCGATGATGGTGAATTTGCCGAAGACGGAAAAGCAACGCTGAATAACCTCATGGAAGTTTATTTTTCGAATTTTTAGCGAATACGAACCGACTAAGAGGTAGACGGCTAGGGCCAAGAGAACTAAGCAACCGATTAGAACTTTGCTTCTAAGGTCGCTAAAAGCTAGAAGGTGGAATAGGCTGCAGGGTCTTTCTATCCCTTCAAATCGCCAGAAGCGGATAAAGTCCATCCAGTGCACTTACAAAAGGTGACGGAGTACGTCGTCCTACCATTAAAGAAACCATTAGGGGCAAATATTGCCCAAAAACATGTGCCATCGGCGTCGAAGAATGGCAAAAAGGCCTTTATTTGTAAACCTAGGAATGAGGGTTACACTGCTGCAAAAGTATTCCGGGAGATCGGCTTGACGTCTTTTATCCTAAAGACGTTAGATAAGCTGGTAGAAAGATGTATCAGTGATGAGGTGTCTTAGCCTCGCCGCTGCACAGAGGGCAGCACGTTCTTAGGGCAGGCTGCTCAATATAAACTGCACTTCATGGTGTCATGGCAAAATTAAAATAGCAATCGAAATAGAGAGAGTATGCTGTGGATACCTTATTGGTTATAGAAGGTCAATTTTGCAATACTCCATAAGAAGTCATCTGTCAAAAGGTCTCGAGGCATGGCGTGCCATACCAAATGGAAACTGGATGAAAAGCATGCTACGCTGGAGAAAACTCGAAATCAAATGGGACAAAAGCAGAGTTAGGGAAATTGCAGGACAAGGGTTCCCACAAGTGGATGTCCTCTCACCCCTCCTGTGGTGCATTGTAGTGGACGACCTCCTTTGTAGGCTAAATAAGAAGGGTTATCATACTCAAGGTTACGCGAGTGTCTTTGTAATTATAGTCAGTGGGACTTATCTAACTACTTTGATGTGTCTTAAAAAGGTAAGCACTGCGCATCATAGAGCTCTTGCACAATGGCTTAGGGCTCTTAGTCAACCTAAAAGACACCAGACTGGTCACTTTCATATGAAATGACGAAGTGCTGAAAGTTGACTGGGCGAAGCACCTGAAGACCAAATGCAGAAAATTCATTACCTTTTTATGGATGTGCAGGAGAGCCTTCGGTTTGACGTGAGGTCTAGAGCCTAATATGCTTGCATGGCTCTCTTCTGCTGTCCTTAAACAATGCAGGATAGACTGCGACGATTACAAACGCGAGAATTCATAAGTCTGACGTGAGAAATGAGGACTATGCCTACATCAGTAACAGGTTTTATGCTCTGTAAACATCTCCTTTATGTTGCAAAAACTGCAAGGGTGGCTTAAACTATAAGGTACCTGTGAAGCGTAAGTAGATGGACCTGGGCCTAGACAAACTAGACTCTCAAGAGACATTAGCACATGGTTACATACTCTTCCAAGAGGAGATCTGGTACAAACATAGAGCACGAATCTATGACAATACAAGAAAAAGAGGGATAGGAATTCTACTTAGACGGCATATTACTGTGTTATAAGCGGAGGTACTGGCCGTCTTGCGATGTGCTGAAACATTAAAAGTAAATACGCTGCTGGCAGACCGATCATGATCTGCTCGGACTGTCAAGTGACATTGACTGCAGTTAGGAAACCAGAGATAATCCTTAGTTTACCTAAAAGGAGATAAAGACAGTGGTTTAGATGCTCACAGAGCACAACTACCTAAAATATTATATGCACAAAATGAAGTTTAACCCTGCGACAGAGTGCACGAAGTTCGTCATGGTTGATAAAACATCCCTGCATGTATTATGCCAGTGCCTGGCAATAGCTAGGCTCAGGCAGCAAGCCTGTAGGCTCATTTTATGAAACCTGATGAAATTATGAAGATAGTAAGTTATGCCTGGTCTAGACGAAGTCAAAGGAAACCCTGATGCAGATCAGTATCGATTCTGATGTGCAAACACATAATGCTTGATCGGAGCTTCCTGACCGTCCCACAATGAACTATCTAACTTTAAACAAATCATTGACTATGAACTGGTTTACGCTGACCCTCCTTACCCTGCTATTTTTCCATTAAAATAGAATTTTCTAAATTTCACTAATGGATTGCCTGCATTATTGCTTGTTTAAATAATTATTTTCGCTAAGTTAAATTAATTATTAACTCACGCTAAGAGACAAGTAGACAAATAGTTGTAAGTTTTAGAAAAACCGCAATTTTCTAGCATTATGCAATATAATTATTATTAGCAATATTTATAAAATTTTTGAATAGACCGCGAGTTTCTGTCTCTATTCTAAGAGAAAATTGGTAAAAACAATAATAAATTTCTAAAACAATTTATTTTTGCAACTAGTTATCAGTATAAAGCGGGATTTGCTGCACTAGAAACAATTCGCATTGTAAATACTTCCAAAAAATTAGAATTAGCGCCAAAAACTTGCAAAACCCATTTTTTCACTATATGTTTTTTGAATACTATAAAACAGACTTATGAGGGTGACATTTAGAAAGTAATATTTGATTCATGTTGTATAGTTGATTGTAAGGAGAAATGTTGAGTTTTAACTTTATTAAGGCCATGCTGACAATTCTGAATAAAATTGAGAAAAATGTATTTTTTCTTATGATTTATATTAGGATTTATTTTTCTGTAGATTCAAGCAAATTCCCGGGTGATATGCATAAAAATTTGAGAAAAAAATTTGGACCACCATACTGTTCTTCGTTACGTAAATAGCTTTCAGTAATAATTTTTTTTACAATAATACTGATGTGGAATTCCAAAGAAACTAAATACTGGAGATTTGTATAAAGCAGATTTTTTGTCAAGCGGATTTTTATAAATCTTTAGGTTTTTAGTCACTTTACATATTTAAAGTAATATGCAATCTAGAAATATGAGATTCGATTGACGAAATTGTAGATATTCCGTACAGGACATGGAGTAGATATCGTAAGGGGTAGAAATTTTAACATCCTTGTAATATGCCCCGAAAATCTTTAAAGATTTTGGGGACATTTTTCATGATATCCCATATCCTGCCAAGATATCCTAGGTATATGCCAAATATATCATTTTGTTGTGAGAGAACAAAGCTTGGTTGGTAAGGTCTTTTGTGTATTTCCATGCTGATTACTTGATACCATAGATTTTATAATTTTTTAGTACAAAACTAAATAAAAGATACTCAATTTTAAATTCATTGTATTTTTTATTCTGTCAGATGCATAGTGTAGAATTATTGAGAGTATTGATAATAAAACCATTTCTTATTATATAGCTAAAATATGAAAGAAAAACATTGTTTGCTAATAAAAATTTAGTACAAAAGGCATAAAAATACGACTGTATAAAAGTACATTAATCTGTGGACACCTTCACGCTTATTAAATATGCATTATAATTTCAAAAATTCAGAAATTCGTTATTGATTCAAAATATAAAAATACACGTTACTTACTACGGTTTTATATGATCGTGGTATTTACTACTGAACAGTTTGCAGAAAAGGAATATTGATTAAAAAAATTTAAGTAAAATCAAAATACAAAATAATTAATTTCTGTTTATTTATATATAATTTTGATTCATTACAAGGACTAAATAAATTTCATAATTAAAAATACTATATAAATTTCTTTCAATACAAACTATTACACATATATGATATAGTTTTATACTACATGACCGTAATTTTGAAATTAAAGTGTGTTGAAACAGTTGACAGAAAATATCGATAATTTATTAGCTTCAGTGAAAGCACTCTTTTTTACGTTACAGGAAAATGTTTTACCTCATTATTTTTAAAAGGAAAATCAGGCTCAAGGTTATTTTAGTATCATAAAAGTATCCAGAAGGTTGTAAAAATGATAGAGATCATTTTTATTTCTTTTTGTTAAAATAGCAGAAAAATATTTACATGCGACAAGGGATACAGGAAACAAATTTCACAGTTTTTGTCGTTCTAAAAATTGTGACTGCAGTTCCATTTATGGGAGGGTACATTTATTTATAATGAGATATGTATTTGAGCGGCGTTATAAGCTAACTATTTCAAAACCTTTGAACTAGAGATGAACAAAGATCCAAAACCGGACCAATATTTTCAAGTTCGGATCCAGCAATTTGCATAGCAGACTCGATCCGAAAAAGTTCTGTCCGGATTTTTTAATACCAGATCCAGTATTTTTCGGATCAGGTCACTAATTGACCAGCCCAAAAATAATTTTTTTGGATCTGTGCGTAATAGGACCCATCTGATATTTTTCTGTTCTGATCTCAAGCAGACTCTAACCGGAAAATACCGGATCGGGGCGGATCTGACAACACTATTGATGACACTGACCGAACCTATTCAAATTTAAGATTTCGGAGATACGTGAACGCATCTGGTGATGTATACCTGGCTGCGCAGTAGTCTTGCTCTTTATAGTTGCGCACTAGAATTATATCGTTTTTTCGGCTGCGCTGTAAGCTTATAGGGCATAAGTGGTTGCTCACTAGAATTATATCGCACTTCTGACTGTGCAGTAGAGTTATAAGGGAATTGGTGATCACGCACCACACCTATATCGCACTTTGTTCTGCGCGGTAGTCTTACGTGGCATACTGAGTTGGGCACAAGAATTATATTGCACTTCTGGCTGCGCAGTAAACTTTTAGGATATTAGTGGTTGCGCACTAGAGTTATATCGCACATCCAGCTGCCCAGTAGACTCATGGGACATTATTAGTTGCGCTCTAGAGCTGTATCACACTACTGGCTGCCAAGTAGACTTTTCAGGCGTTGGTTGTTGCGCAACAGAGTTATATCGCACTTCCGGCTGCGCAGAATTCTTATGTAGCATACCTAATTGTGCACGAGAACTATATCGCATTTCCGTCTGAGCAGTAGCCTTATGTGGCACACATAATTGCGCACTAGTGTTATATTCGCACTTCTGTCTGCGCAGTAGGATTATGGGCTATTAGTTGTTGCGCAACAAAGCTATATCGCACTTTCGGCTGCGCAGTAGTCTTATGTCGCATACTTAGTTGCGCCAAAGAATTATATCACACTTTCGGCTT
>JAUELO010000322.1:4604-16391 GCA_032357855.1 Amphibolips quercusostensackenii
TGAATAGGATTATTAGCATGAAAGAGAATATTTCTTAATTAGAACGTTCAAGTCTTCACGGAACGTCCAATTAATAACTGGTCTACCTAGCTCACAGCTAGCGCAGTAATTACGCAAAACGCTCCCGGTGATTGATCGTCGTAAAGTAAATGGTAAATTGAATCATCTGAAAGGTTTACTTTTTGCTTCTATTTTAAATTTTAAATATGATTTTATGAACTTTATGTATCGATATTTTCTTATCATTTTCACTTTCATCTTTTTATTTACTTATTTTTTCTGTTTCATTACTCTTTTCCTTTAGTTTACATTTTGTAATTTACTAGTAAGCTACTACCTATTTTGAGAAAAGTAACTTTGCAAGATAACTGATCTTACCGTTACGCCATTATAGGCCATTAGCCAGATTCTCACCTTCGTCGCAATTTAACATTTTATTGTTTTTTTTCGAGAAGTAATAAGAGGCTACCTTTGACGATTACGAGGTCAAATAGACCTTCTTTCATCCCCAATTTTAGGTAATTGAAGTTCATTGATCGTGGTAGAAATTTAGATTTTTATTTAGACTAAATTTACACTATTTTTATTAAAAGAGCGTAGGGCCATTTTGGATTATTTATCGATATTACTCGAAACACTTGAAACTATTGTTGTCGGGAAACCCGCGTTCATGATTGGATGAAGCTGTTGTTCCTTTTTTTCGTGAAAAAAAAAAAATCTGCAAACTTTGAGTTTATGACAAATATGAAGTTATCTAAATAATATATTTAATAATAATAATAATAGTAATAATAATCAAAGGTACAAAGGTGCATAGCAGTTTGATCTAAAACATCTAACGTGTAGATTTATAAAGATTTCTAAAAGAAGAAGCTTTCTAAGAATTTTCAAATGAAAAAAAAATTTTTTTTTAATATTCGTAAAATTCTTGCAAAAATTTAAACTGATTATTTACTTAAGAAAATGAAATTTAAAAAATTACCAAAGATTCCAAACCTTTTTAATTATTTCTTAAAATTTCCAAAAAGAATATGGAAGACTTTAAAGCAAAATTTGTTATTCAGCAATATTACAAAGTTTTATAGAACATTCGATCAAGTTTAAGAGACATTTATAAGTTTAAAAGATACTCAAAATTATTTCAAAACTTCAAAAAAAAAGTTAAAAAAAGTCTACATTTTTGAATACTTGGAAATACAAATTTTGAAACTTCTTTAAGATTTAGAAAGGTTTTACGACAATAATAAAAATTGCCTTGATTCCCAGAAAAATTTAAACTGGTTTTTTTATTTTAAAAAATAAATTTTCAGAAAAAATCGACAAATATTTTAAAACATTTTAAATTATTTCCTAAAATTTGGAAAAAGAATATGGATGATTTTAAACACAAATTTCTCAATTTCTTAATTTCTCAGATTAAGTTTAAGAGGCATTTAGAATTTTGTAAAAGATTCAAAATTAATTTTTTGAAATGCAAATCCTAGAGTTTTTTAAAGATTTTAAAAGGTTTCACGATATTAAAAAAATTTCTTAAAATTCCTGAGAAAATTAAAAGTCAATTTTTATCTCGAAAAATTCAGTTTAAGAGAAAAGCTTGAGAAATGTGCATAAATGAATATTTTGAAATGAGAATTTTGGAGCTTCTTAAGGATTTTTAAATGTTTCAAGAGAATGAAAAAGAATCTTAAAATGCGTAGGAAAATTTAAATTGATTTTTCATTATAGAAACAACATTTAAGGGAAAATTGACAAAGATTTCAAATTTTTTAAATTTACTTCTTAAAATCTTGAAAAAGAATATGGAAGACTTTAAAGCAACATTTTTAAATTAGCAATATTACAAAGTTTTATAGAACATTCGATCAAGTTTGAGAGACATTTAGAAGTTTAAAAGAGACTCAGAATTAATTTAAGACTTGAAAAAATTTCAAAAAAGTTAGAAAAAATCTACATTTTTAAACACTTGGAAATACAAATTTGGAAACTTCTTAAAGATTCGGAAAGGTTTCATGACAATAAAAAAAATTGCCTTCATTTCCGGAAAAGCTTAAATTGATTTTTTATTTAGAAAAAATAATTTTCAGAAAAAATTGACAGATATATCAAAACATTTTTAATTATTTCCTAAAATTTTGAAAGAAAATATATGGATGATTTGAAAGAAATATTTCCTAGTTAGCATGATTACAATGTTTTATAGAACATCAGATTGAGTTTAAGAGGCATTTAGAAGTTTGCAAAAGATTCAAAATTAATTTTTTTTAATTCAAATTTTGGAGCTTTTAAAAGATTTTTAAAGGTTTCACGAAAATAAAAAAAATTTCTTAAGATTCCTGGGAAAATTTAAACTGATTTTATATTATGAAAAATACATTTTAAGGGAAAAGTTTAAAAAATGTGCATTAATTAATATTCTGAAATTAGAATTTTAAAGCTTTTTAAGAATTTTTAAGTTTTTCAAGTATTTCAAATTTAAAAAAAATGCTTAAAATTCTTAGGAAAAGTCAAACTGATTTTTCATTTTAAAAAATAACATTTAAGGGAAAATTGACAAAGATTTTAACATTTTTAAAATTATTTTCTAAAATCTCGAAAAAGAATATAGACGATTTTAAAGCAAAATTTTTTAATTAGCCATATTACAAAGTTTTATAAACAATTTGATCAAGATTAAGAGATATTTAGAAGTTTTAAAAAGATTAAGAAGATTTAAAGTCAATCTATTTTATTTTTCAGAATTTCAAAATAATTTTTGGAAAACTAAAAAACAATCTTTTCTTAAGATTTCTGGAAAACTTTTTTATGTTTCTTATTTTAAAAAATTAATTTTTTAAGAAAATTTAAAAAGGTTTCAAAACACTTCAAAAGATTTTTAACATTATGGTCGCAAATATCTGGAAGATTTAAGAGAAATTTTCTTTATTTAAAAATATTTTTCGAAATTTCAGGAATAGTTCGAATAAATTAAAAAAATATCCTCCAAACTCCTAAAAGTCCTGAATAACTGACTCCAATATTCTCATAAATTTTTTAAAATCATAAAAAAATTATACTATTCTGGCGTATCTGAAATCTTCATGCAAAAATGTTTTTAATTTTTTCAAAAATCTTCAGGAAATTATATATTTAGATAACCCTAAAAAAATAAACAAATAAACGCAAAAAAGGAACATTTTTTCAAAATTTTTATTTTGTATTTGGTTAGAAATTCGTCTTTTTGGTTTGAAAATTAATCTGTTTTTGTTAGTAATTTCACTATATTCTTGAAAATTTGTTTCATTATTATCAAAAATGGAGCTGGTTGAAAAATAATTTTTTTCTTTATTAAATGTTCATCATTTCAGTCAAAAATTCATCTCTTCGGTTAACAATGTAACTATTTTGTTGAAAATCCGTCTTTTTGATAAAAAATATTTGTTGGAAATCCGTCTTTTTGATAAAAAATATGCTAGGTAGAAAATTCATACATTTTTCTGAAATTTCATTATTTTACAAAATTGAACTGCTTTGTATCAAATTCGTCTCTTTTGAAAAAATTTAATCTTTTTTGCTTAAAAATGCAACTAGAAAAAATAAATTTTCTTTAGTTTAGGATTTAGCTATTTTGCTGAAAATTTGTCTTTTTTTGTGATGAATTCAACTGCTTTATTATCAAAAAATAAAATAATTTTTAGTTGGAATATCATTTATATATTACACTAATATTTGTAAATAAAATTTTTGAAGATCCGTAAGTATTTTGGAAGGTTTCGTCATAGTGAAAAATATTTCTTAAAATTTATGAGATAATTTAAACTAATTTTTTATTTTAAAAAATTAATTTGAAAAAAAATTTAACAAAGTTGTTTAAACATTTCGAATTATTTCTAAAATTATTATAACAGAATCTGGAAGACTTGTAGGCACTTTTTTTATTTTTTATAATTAAAAAAAAATTTTTTTTTAATTCAAATGATTAAAAAAAATATTAAGATGATTTTAATGTTTTGGAAAAAATCAAAAAATAATTTTAAACCTAAAAAGATATGCAAAATTCTTTAACAAAATGTAAATTGTTGAAGATTTCGAAAAAATTCTCCAAGTTTTTTAAGAAGTTTCAAGGGCTTCAGGAAAATAAAAAAAAATTTCTTAAGGTTACTGAAAAAATTCGTAATGTTTCTTTATTTTGAAAAAATAATTTTTAGAGAAAATTTTGCAAGGTTTCAAAACATTTGAAAAGATTGCTACACGTATTGAAAAATTTTTGAAGATTTAAGGGCAATTTTTTTAATTTTCAAAAATTTTCAAAATGTTATGGATGATTCGAGTCAGTCTAAAATATATTTATTTTAGAAAGTTTTAAAAATCCTACATATCTCTTCAACTGACTCAACATTTTCTTAAAATTCTGCAAAATTCTGTGAAATAAAAAATATATACTTTTTCGAAATATTTGAAATTATCAAAATTCTTTTTGAATGTTGTCAAGAATTTTACGAAAATGGCATTTCTATAAACTCAAAAACAAATGAACAAATAAACCTTGAGAAGAAATATTTATTGGAAATTTTTATTTTTTATTCTAAACCATTAATCCCCTCAAATTTTAATTTTGGTTTACAATGTTACTATTCCGTTGAAAAGCCGTCTTTTTGCTAAAAAATAAATCTTTTTTCGTTGTTAATTCATACTTTCGCATTAAGAATAAAATTATTTTTCAGAAAATTCATAATTTTTAGAAAAATTCCATCTTTTTTAGTTAAAAATGCAGCTGATAAGAAAAGTAATTTTTTGTTTAACATTCAGCTGTTTTGTTGAAAATTTGTCTTATGAGGATGAATTAAACTTTTTTAGATTTAAAATTGAAACAAAATAAAATTATTCACAAAATTAAAAAAGATTAGTTTTAACCAAAAATAAAATAGGTAAATTTTCAGTTACAAAAAAATAATTTACCATAAAAAAATTTTAACTGCATGAGTGAATGAATCTTTAACTGGAATAGTTGAATTTTTATCGAAAAATATGAATTTCTAACAAAAAGAATTAATCGATGTAAAAAAACGTATTTCCAACAAAATACATACATTTTCAACTATAAAAGATAAATAGTGAGCAAAAAATTAAATAGTAGAATTTTTATTTTAAAAAATTAATGCTTAACGAAAGAGATAAATTGCCAACTAAAATTATAAAATATCAAATTAGAATAGTTAAATTTGCAGTTGAAAAAAAATTAACCAAACAATAAAAAATAATTTTCAAATAATAGTTACATTTTCAAACAAAGTAGTGATTTTTGAATTGAAGTAATGAATCTTTAACTGGATAGTGAGTTTTTAACCAAAAATATCAATCTTCAACTGAAATGATGAATTTTTAACTATAATAATTAGAATTTCAACCGAGATGATTAAGTTTAAACCAAAATAAATAATTTTGATCCAAGAAGATTAATTTATTTTAAAAATGAAGAATTTTCAGCCAAAAAATATAATTTTTTAACCAAAAAGTGAATAGTTACATTTCTAGTAAAAAAAGAAAATTTCGACTAGAGATGCATTTTTTTATATTCTGAAGAATCTTAGGAAAATTGCATATTTATATAACCTTTAAAACAAATGAGCTAATAAACTTGAAAAAGGAATGTTTGTTCAAAATTTTTATTTTGTTTTTAAAATTTTTATTTTGTTTTCAAAATTATTTATCCCCTAAAATAAAAATTTGGGTGAAATTGTTTTTCTTTCATGACTGAATAATCTTTGTTTGTTGAGAATTGAACTATTTGGTAGAAAATTAGTCTATTTGCTCTAGAAATTAATCTGCTTTTGTTAAGAATTCCACTATTCTGTTGAAAAATGGTATTTTCTGGCTAAAAATGCAACTGGCTGAAAATCAATCTTTTTTTTAATAAAGATTCATCATCTCAGTTGAAAATTTATCTCTTCGGTTGCCAATGTAACTATTTTGTTATAAATTTGTCTTTTTCGTTAAAAAGTTAATATATTTTGTTGAAAATCATATTTCCGTGTTAAAAAATCAAACTGTTTTGTAGGAAATTCGTCTTTTTTGTAAAAAATTTTATCTTTTTTGGTTAAAAATGTAAATGGTAAAAATTAATTCTGTTGATTTGTTTCAGGATTCAACTATTTTTTTAAATATATCTTTATTGCTTGGAATATTATTAACTCAGAAATCATTTATTTAAAAGACTTTCAAAATGATCAAAACATGATATGAAAATTCGAAGGCATTTTTCTTATTTTTTATCATTTAAATTGAATTTTTTAAATCATTCAAACAATTTTAAAACATGTTAAAAATTTTCAGTAACTTAGAAACAATTAGAAAATAATTTTAAATTTGAAAAGAATCACAAAAATTTAAAACAAAATGTGAATTGCTAAGCCTTTCGAAAAAATTTGCGAAGTATTTTTAAAAATGTAAAAGGCTTTAAGATAATAAAACACTTTTCTTTAGATTGCTGGGGAAAATGTTAATAACTTTTAACTTTGAATAATAAATTTTAAAAGAAAATTTAAAAAGGTAGCAAAACACTTTAAAATATTTCTACAAATGTCGAAAACATTTGGGAGATTAAAGGGCAATTTTTATAATTTTGAAAGATTTTTCACAATTTTGGAAATAATTTGAGTCAGTAAAGAATATGTTTATCTTCTAACTTTCTAAGAGTTCTGAATTTTTTTTTAACTATTTTTAATTTTCCTTAAATTTTGTAATATCCTAAAAAATAACAAAATTAAACTTTTAAAATTTTTTTAATTTCCCCAAAAATCTTAGGAAAATTGTATATTTATATGTGTAACCTTAAAAACAAATGAACAAATAAACTTAATAAAGAAATGTTTATTAAAAATTTTTATCTTATATTCACAATTATTTATGCCCTCAAATTATAATTTCGGTAAATAGAACCTTATACGTGGAAGATTAATAATGTTAACATAAAAAAAAATAGTTTCTAAATATATTTTTAACTCTTTCAATACAATTAAAATGCATTAATTTTCAAGCAAATAGCCAAGTTTTTAACTCAGAAAGATCAAATTCAAACAAAAAAGTAAGAATTATATTTTTCGTTAAGATAATTAATTTCTAACTAAGAAATGTGAAGTTTCAACAAAATAGTTAAATTTTTCACCATCGGGATAAATCTTCGATGAAAAAATAATTCTCCAAAAAAGTGTAATAGGTGATATTTCCCTTCAAAAATATTTGAATTCTCAATCAAAAAAGGTCGAATTGATGCAAAAAATTCTACTTTCTAATAAATTATTTAAATCCTAAATAAAAACATTTTCTATTAAACCAATTGAATTTTCAACACAGAAAATACGATTTTTCAACAAAATAAGTGAAGTTTTAACTAAAAAGAAGAACAATTTTTCATCAAACATTGAATTGCTGCATGTTCAGTAAAAAAATACGAATTTTTATTAAATCCTCATAAAAAAATGTTTCTAACCAAATAGTTAAATTTTCAACCCTAAAGATCAAGCATCAACTATAAAAAGCCAACTTTGCAACAAAATACATAAATTTTTAACGAAACAGTTAGAGTTTTAAATAAATGGATGAATTTTTATCTATAAAGATCAAATATCTACCAGAAAAGATAAATTTCCAAAAAAATATTATCGTTAAATTTTCATTTAAAAATTAGTTTTCATTAAAAACTGATTTTTTAACCAAAGAAATATATTTTTAACTAAAAATATTAACTTTATATTAAAAAACATTAATTTATAATAAAATACATAAATTTTCAACAAAATTTTAATTTTAAAAGAAATTTAAAACCTAGTGTAGTTGAATTTCCAAACAAAGGAATGAATTTTTAACGAAGTAGTTAGACATTCAACTAAACAGATGAATTTTCAACCAAAAGGATTTAATATCTATCAAAAAAGATATATCTTCGAAAAAAATGGAATAGTTAATTTTCAGTTAAAAATTGCTGTTCACTAAAAAAACTAATTTTTCAACTAAAGAAATTAATTTTCTACCAAAAAGATCAATTTTTAATAAAAAACATGAATTTTCAACCAAATTTTAATATTCAAAGAAATTGTTAACCTAGTGTAGTTGAATTTTCTGCCAAAGAACTGTTAAATTTTATACCAAAGAAATTAATTTTTAAGTAAAAAGATGAATTGGTCACCAAAAAAATTAACATTTTATCCAAAAAACAACTTTTCAACATAATACAGAAATTTTCAACCAAAGAGTTGGAATTCCAACTAAAGAAAATAAATGTTTAACCAAATGTGTAACATTATGTCCAAAAAAAAGTTTTCCACTAAGGTAAAGAATAATTTTATACATTTTTTCTTCATTTATAATTTTTATCTTAATAATATCTTATAAATACAAATATAAAATTGCTACAAAATTCGCAATATTTGCAACAAGCCACAGACACTTTTTTCTGCTGAAAACACTTGCATTAACTAAAAGTTTTCGCTTTTTCTAAGTAATCCACCCACGTCCCACCATAAATGTCTTTTCTACTAAAAAATTTAAGATCTCGTCTGATAAAGGTGGTCGACTTCCACTGAAAGACTTTTCAGGGAAATAGACAGAAACTTATTTTCTCAAAATAAATTTAAATTTATTATTTTATTATATTAAAAATAGTAATTATTTTTTACAAATTTAATTTACAAAAGATGAATTCTAAATTAAAATACTTTTTCATACAAATAAGTAATGAAATTCATATATATACAAAAAATGTTATGAGGAAGTATAAAACATGATGCTGTGTGCTCGAAATATAAAATTTTTTTTATAAAATATTTATGACCACCTATTTTTTTCACTTTTAATTTAATTTTTAAAATATAAACATATATATTTAGGACCCCTATCATCTCACATAAGGCAAGTCTCTCTGCGGCAAGTCACACCTGAGGCATGTCACAACTGCGGCATCTCTATCTATCGGCTTCTCCCCTGGTCAAACTCGGATGGGAGTCGTCTTATCGGAACACTTTAAACATTAATTTAAAGCTACTTTAACCTAAAATCATTGTAAATAAATGGTTTTAATAATTAATTATCATCATAATTTATTTACAAATTTTTTCGCGCCTTATTAATTATTTTTTACTTAAAACTATGACTCAAAGTTCCATTCATTTTCTACACTTATCATTATAATAGGTAATTAGATGGTATTTTGGGTCGAAAATAAAAAATTATGGAATTTGAAATCAATAGAACGCGAAAATTAGCATATCGGGATTCTAAAAAAGTATTATTGATTTGGGATTGATAGATATAGAGCATTTTTTAATTTTCTTGAGTCTTAATTTTTTTCATTCCTAGGGAAAAACAGGTCTTTCCAATTTTCAATGACAAATATGCGGTAGAAAAAAAATCGCGAAACACAGAAATATGAATTGTGAATACAGCAAATTTTTTTATAGTGATTTTGATAATAATTGGAATTCTTTTAACAAATTGGAGTTTAAAAAATTTTCGGAGCATGTGCGGGTTTTTTAGTATAGTAATAAACTGGAAAACAAATTATATTAAATACTAAATTCTAAAATTTTAAAATTGGCTATGATTTAATTTTCGATTTCTGGGTCAGCAAAAATTAAGCAAATTTTGTTGTTCTCCAGGAATTTAAAAAAATTAGAAAATAGCAATTTCAAATTTTTTTATTTTCTTCCCATTCTATCAATTTACTTTGTCTTAGATTATTCGATCATTTAATCTTCTTCGTACAAAAATGATTTTGATTACGGTTTTTAATCACTATCGGTCGTAGTTACAATAAAAATTTGAGACTTGAAATTTTCTTCAGGGAATGTTATATAAATATAATTTTCATTCTGCATTAGTTTGTAGATTAATTTCGGTGAATAACAGAAAATTTGACATTGTGTTTCCATGAATGAAAAATTTTGTTGCACTGGTTATAGCAATTTACAATTAGTTTCGGTGTATAATTATTACGCGTAATATCACGGCTTTGACCTATGGCTATTGGGTGGAATGTGCGAGGTTCGTGTGTCAATTGCCGGATAATGAAGTGTAAATATGTATTGAGAAAGTTACGCAGAAAAGATAAGTCAGTGCAAATAACCATCTTGAATGATGTTCCATCTCTATGCAAAAAGCTAATTTGACCTCAGAAGATTTTTCAAATTTGCATTTATTAAACGAAGTGTCTAGACTTACCCAAAATATTTAAAGGGCCATACATAAAACTGTCTAACTTTCACGCAATTAATTTTAAACAGAAAAATGCGAAAACGGTTCAAGTTACTCTTAAGGTAAAGGTACCTTTAATGAAACAGTTTAAAAAATAATCCAAATTATAAATAATTTGAAAGAATATTTTTAAGTACGAAATATTATATTAGTAAATTTTTCACATGTGTAATAGATTGAATGACATCTTCAGGTTTATAGATTTGAGATTACTGCACATTTTCTTTGTTTGGATACAACTTTATTTATTAATTATTTGCTTTATAATAGTTACACCTTTTTAAATAAAAGAAAAGAGCTACGTTGTTAATATAATGTATTTTTTATTATATTAATATAGATTATGTTTTGTTATTTAAATATAATAAACAAAATTTGTAGATAGTTTTTGCGTGCACTATTTTTGTCAATTCATTTTTTTCGTAGTTTGTATCATTTGTCAAATTTTTAAAAAATATTTTCAATGGTTTTTTCACGAATAAAACAAAAACTACGCATCCTATTAAAAAGTGATGATTAACAAAGTAGATCTTTTTTAGATCCTCATTTTTGGTCAATTCATCTTTTTCATAGCTTGTGTTACTTGCCTAAAAATTTTTATTTTATATTTTTATTGTTCTTTTTACAAATAAGACAAACATCATGCGTCCTATCAAAAAGTGATTTGAATGACATTTGTTTATATTCTTTAAGCACACAATTATCGTATATGCGTCTTTTATCGGAGCTTGTGCCGTTTGTCTAAAAATACAATTTTTTTATTTTTAATTATATTTGTTACGTTAAAAAAACTACGCATTTCATAAACGAATAGTTTATAACCAATTCATAGATCTTTTTGAGTGGATAACTTCTATTTCTTAATTTTTTTCGCACCTTGCGTCGTTTTTTCAAAAAGTAGTTTTTATTTTATTTTTAATGTTATTTGCCACGATTAATACAAAAACTACGTATCCTAGCAAAAAAAAGATTCATGAAAAATTTGCAGCTATTTTTTTGGCGAACAAATTTTGTCTATTTATTTATTTTTTTTAGATTCTGTCTTTTGTCTAAAAATTTAATTTTTTTTATGACTGCAGAATGAAATTTTGCATTTTTTATTACATTTTGTGCGATCAAAATTTGAATTTTTTATTTTTCAACAAAATTAAAAAAGTTGTTTCAATAATCTTGTAGGAATTAAATTTTTTTGTTTGCTTTTTAAACTTCTTCTCATATTGTGCGTTGTTTGGCTTTAAAGTTTCATTTCCGTTTGTTTTTTTGAATTTTGAAAATGCTATAATTATGATAATTTTTTTATCAAAAAAAGCCGTTAGGAAGAATTTTTCGAATTTTCAAGTACTGCGAAACGTCGTACATAGAATTATGAAATTTGAAAAAAAATTGTCTCAAAAATTTTTTAAATGCATAAACTTTTTGAATTTTTATCTAAATTAGCTGACTAACGAACTTGACCTTCAGTTTCGGCTACTAATTGAGTGTACTAAAGGCCAATCTAACAGATTAACTATTTCAAAAGTTATCGTGATTACAGACAGACACAATCATAAAAACTTGTTTTTC
>JAUELO010000322.1:66217-81411 GCA_032357855.1 Amphibolips quercusostensackenii
TTATGTAGTTACACTTTACACCATAGAAAAAATTTATTCAATGGATATTTAACGGCTTCGATTATTACTTCATGTAATTACACTGTACATAATAGAAAACAAGCAAGTTTACAACTGAAAAATAATTCTTTTTTTTTTTTGGTATATATACATGCTTCTATCTACACAAATCGTTATAAATTTAATAATCTAATAATCTTACATATGCACAGTTAAAACTAAAAACGACGAAATAATTATGCTTCAATCATATCACACATCCAACTTGTGAAAAGAAAAATTTTTTTTTCTATTTATTTGTAGTACATTTATTTATCATCGCGTAGATGACGTATTGTAAGTCGAAAGCCTTAAGCAATAAGGGTTGGAGGGACGAAATGTGTAAAGGTATGTGTTTGCGTGTGTTATTTCCAATCAAAATATGTACGTTACTGACACTAAATAAAAATTCTTTAAACAGTTCTGTTATATGTATCATCATTGAAATTGCTTGTTAAACAAAACATAAAAAGTTTTTGGGGGGTATTTTTCACATAATAAGGGTTTATTATTATATTGACAAGGATTATCATTAGCAAATATTAGTTTTATTATTATTGATTTCCAGACCAAATATTTTAATCCACTACTTACAGAAATGTTATATTAATAAATATATTTCTCATTAATCGATAATATTGAAGGGGTGGATGACACATCATTTAGGGGTTATTTCGAATATCACTGATGATATTTAGTAAAATTAAATATTAAAACAAGATGTTTGCAGCAGCAAAGTCCATAATGTTAAATTATATGTCATATAGCGAAGCATTCTAGGGGTAGATTTTATGAATTATGATACTCTCAAGGGTAAGTTTTTTTACGACTTAAGCTTTTATTGTAATACAGTATCAATTAGAATAATTTATTGTAAAAGCAATAAATAAATAAAAATACTACCTCTTGAAACAGTAAAAAACTTAAAAATATAGAAGGGATGATTCTAACCCCTAAATGCAAACGATTGCCTGAAAAATTATTTTCTGTTCTAATAGACTAGAATCCTCTTTTCACCTGCAAAGTAACAAAAAGATTGGCGCCCGACACCAGCCTAGCTCTCCTTTTAATAAAAATTCAATGTCACATATTAATTACCATGTAGACATAGTATATTATATATGTACATATATGATTACCATGCACTGCAAAGTATACTATAATATACTCGCAGTGAAAACTGCAAAGCGTAATTTTAAGATATCTCAAGAAGGGGATCAGACACGATTTCAATGAAAGTCGTTTTAGCAACCATGAACTCTCTAAATATGAATTAGTTAAATTTCACTAATTGGTAGTAATATTTCACTAATTCAATTATTAAAAAGTCGGTCACTAACGATTAATGCAAAGTAATTAATTCGATTAGTAAAAATCGTCGATTGAAGAAATCAGTAGAATTTCGACCAAAGAATTAGTAGTCCGTGTATATAACGTGTTCACTAATTTAAGGGTTAAAAATTCACTAATTAGGTCGTTCAAGCTTACTCATTTGTTAGTAAAACTAGTTGATAAAAAAAGCTCATATAAATTAAAAGAAGATTGTTAGGGAGGTCAAAATACAAGTCAATGTGCGCTTTTATAGATTATTTTTCATTTTTCCTTATATATTTTTTAACAATGTCCATAATGAATATGCATTTAGAAAAGTCTCACTATTTTAAACTAAACTTGATTTTTCAAGGGGCTATTTAAATATGTTCCTAAAGTAATATGATTAGTGAAACTCAAGTAAGACATTGTTAGACAATATTGAATAGCACACAGCTATACAAATTTTGTCACTTTTAACATAAAATCTCCTCCTGCTCCTGAACTCCAACAGACTTCAAGTCTGGAATACATTTCTTTACATTTTTGTGAGTAATGTATGAAGATCTTACAGAATTCAATGCAGTTTTTGTGGTTTTATATGAATAGAACTCTATAAAATTATAGATATACATTACAGAGCTAGCATAGCGCACATTGAAGACAAAACGAAACTTGAACAGAATGTCGAAAAAATTTATGGGGTTAGACTTTTATATACTTGCACTATGTGACTATCTCCATGAATAAAATAAGTGTCTTTGGCTTAGCTTTTTCTACATAAAAGAAACAGCGGATAGTATAGAAGCCTACCATCTTTTGTAATAATAAAAACTCGATCAAAAAACTCATTTTTTATGCGTTTTGCAATGCTCGTTATTTAGAAGAGCAAATATTGTTGAAAAATCACATCAGAAACTCTCTGCATACAAGCCTGTATCTGTTACGTTCATCATGACTTCATATTCCAGCTCAATCTGTTTTGATATCAATAATTGAAAATTAAAAATTTGGAGTTGCCAACAGTAATGAACTAAAAGCATTATATAAAAGATGTAAATAAATTTATCACTTACGACAAAACAATTATAATTACAACTCACCATATAACCATCAAAATCCAGCAGCAGAGGATACATAGCAACAATTCCTAAAATCGAAGGTTCTTTTTCTTTAATCCAGAATCGTCTATTATGTAACGTTTCCATTAAACAATTTTTTATGGTTTTTTTGGCTTCCTCATCCCTTGGAAAAGTTAATTTTATTGTCGAAGTCTGTTTCACGTAAGACATAGTTAGTTCATATACATAAATTGTTATCTGAAAATTGAAAAATATATTTTGAAATAGTTTTACCTTTTTTTGTAAATCTTCATCTGCGAGTAGTAGATTAGGAGTCGATGAAAAAGTTGTAGGGCCATTTTCATGTTTTGATTTTCAATATTCCTTTTCGTTCTCTGGCAACTTCTTGCAAGCATTGATCAGTCTGTTTTCAACGAAGCTAGTTCTGATTTTTCTATGAAAATAGTGCTCCTGAAATTAAAATATTTAGTTGAAAATCAAAACGATTTATGAAAGAAATTATCATAAGCCGATTAAAAATTTTTAAAAAATAAGAACGCATACATCCATATTCACTGAGTTTGTCCTTTAAGATAGGAAATTCCAACACGATAGATTTCGCCAAAACCCACTTTGCCTCATCAGTTGCATAACTGAAATAAGAAAGTGTTGAGTTTAACTATAAAAAAATTCATATGGGCCATTTTAATACTCACTGTGAATTTTAGAATTTTATAAGCTCAGATACCAAAATCTTAACAAAAGGCTTCCTGTCCTTTTCCGTGAATGTTTTGTCCTGATTTGATAATATACTCTTGACCTTAAGCACTGTTTCTATATTTTTTTATATTTATATTTCCGCTATTTCTATAACCAATAAAATCCTACTGAAAATTGTGTGCGTAGCCTAGACGGGCCGGATGTTGGTTGTTGCGCTTCAATCGTTTGCTGTTTTTCTTTATTTTTGGATACAATCTCTTTTCTGAACTGATACTCTGCAAAAGACTCTAGAATTTCTTTTAAGATTTGAGTCTCACTTTCAACTTCAAACTCCTTTCGTAGGAAAATAAATTAAAACAATAATAAACAATATTACATATATAAATGTAAATATAAGCTATAAAAACTCACTGTTATTTTTATTCTCTTGTTGTGAATGGAAGACGCCAACTTTCTTCTTAAACCAATTTTAAAAGCCATACTTTTTAAGTATCCATCATTCAATTGGAAAAGGACAGCACTATAAATACCTTGCTGTGTGAATGAAACACAATTTAAGAAGGTTATCAAACGTGAAAAAAATTTTTTTATTATCCAGTTTGTCTATATGAGTAGAATAAACATCTATTAAGAATTTGAAAATTTGGAACTCGCCCCAACATCATCCCTTAGAACAAAAAAAATTACCGAAAACGGCTTAATTCGTGGGGTCAAAATTTGAGTGCCGATATTGTCTTCTCAATGTTGAAAGACACCCCCCCAACATGATCTAGGGAGTTGTACGTTGTCTGGGTGTCTTTTAGCATTGGGGAAACAATATCGGCAATAAGATTTTGACCCCACGAGTTAGAGCATTTTTGGTGAATTTTTTTTTCTAAGGGATAACGTGGGGCGAGTTCCAATTGAGCTAAGGGGTTCTATATTTTAGGGGTGTCTTTTAGCATTTAAGAAATCCATTATCAGCAATAAAATCATGATCCCATGAAATTTTTTTTTTAATTTCGTCTACCGTAAACGATGCAAACTTCAGTCTCATAGCAATTATATACTTCTAATATAATGGACGAAACTATAGCTTTACAATACGTAAAAAAGGAAGGTTCATCATAGTAAATAAAAGTTGAAACAAGCATCAATTTAATTTAATATAATAGTAAAAAAATAATTATATTTTTTAGAAGCAGCAAGATTTTCAGACTTTTTTTTGTAATTTAGGATAAATGATGTCATATTCCTATTAAAATTGTTGCAGAATCCCCACATAAAAGGTCGTTCTTATCACGCCTTAGCCTATTCGTTAACTCCTCTGGAGTAATGTTTTCGGCTTTTTACCATCATCCTGCATTCAATTCTTTTTTTTCTAATAATAAAAAAGTTATAAAACATAAATTAAATATTGAGTTGAACTAATCTAACCTCAAAATGAAGCACCAAGTGAAATATGTACTATCGTCAAACCTTTTAGCAAAAGCAAAATTTCAATTGTAATAATAAAAAAATCTTCTCACGAAGGCATTAATCACTGTAGGGAAAAATCTACTTTTGTTCAATGTTGCATATAGTATTTTATTCTACACTCGACCGTGACCACCTTTTAGCCCTAAAAAGCGCGTCTGACGCATTTTTTCATTGCTTTGTTCGCGAATCAAATTCTGATCAACTCAAAGCCCCTTTCCCCTTTTTGCCTTTCATACTTTTCACTTTTCCTCTTTCCCCTTCCCCTTTTCACCTTCCCCTTTTCACTGTTCCTTTTTCCCTTTTTCCTTTTCCCCTTTTCTCTTCTGCTTTAACCCTTCCCATTTCTCCTTTCCTCCTTTTCCCTTTTTATATTTCCTATTTTCCCTTCCCTATTTCCCTTTTTCTAATTTTTTTCTCTTCCTATTTTAATTTCCCCTTTATTATTTTCCCATTTCCCCTTTTCTTCTTTTCATATTTCTATTTTTCCTTGTCCCCTTTTCACTTTTCCGCTTTTCACTTGTCCCCTTTTTACCTTTTACCTTTTCCTTCTGCTTTAACCTTTTCCATTTCTCATTTACCCCTTTCCATCCTTTTCCTTTTCCTCTTCCCCCTTTTCCTTTCCCCTTTCGCCCTCTCCCTCTTTCACACTTCCTAATTCCTCTTAACAATTCCCTCTTTCTTCTCTTTCTTTTTCCTTTATCCCTTTTTCCTTTTCCTCTTTCTCTCTTTCACTTATTTCCCCTTCCCCATTTCCCCTTTTTCTTTTTCCTCTCCCCTTTTTACTTTTCCCATTTCCGTTTTTCCTTGTTTTATTTTCCCTTTTTTTCTTTTTTCTTGCCCTTTCCCTTTTCTCTTTTTTCTTTCACCGCTTTCCTTCTTTTCTCTTTTTCCATTTCCTTTTACCTGTTTTCCCTTTCCCTATTTCTTTCTCCGCTTTTCTTAGCCTTTTTCCTTTTCCTTTATCCTTGTCACATTTTTCTTTTGCTTATCCTCTTTTTTTCTTTCCCTGTCCCCCTTCTCTCTTTCTCTTTTAGCTTCTCTATTTCCTATTTAACCTTTTCCTTTCTCTCTTTTCTCTCTTTCTCCCTTTTCTTCTTGTCCTATTTTCCAATTCTAATTATTCCTTTCCCTTTTTTTTCTTTTTTTCCTTTTTTCTCTCCCTTTTTTACTTTTCCCATTTGTGTTTTTCCTTTTTTTATTTTGCCCTTTCCATTTCCTTCCCCCTCCCCCCTTTCTTCTTTTCTCTTGACCTTTTCCTATTCTCTTTTTCGCCTTTTCCTTTCACCCCTTTCCATCTATTTCCCTTTTCCTATTTGCTTCCCTTTTTCCTTTTTCCGTTTCCATTAGCCTTTCCCCTTTTTCTTTTTCCTTTTTCCTTTTCACATTTTCTTCTTTCTTATCCCTTTGTCCTCTTTGCCTTGTCCCCTCTTTTCTCTTTCCTTTTTTTTATTTCCTATTGCCCCGATCCCTCTCTCCATTTTTTCTCTTTCTGCCTTTCCTTCTTTTCCCATTTTCCGTTTCCCATTCCCCCCTTTCCTTCCCTCCTTTTTCCTTTGCCTTTCCTCTTTTTCTATTTTATAATTTCTATTCCCTATTTTCTCTTACCAATTCCTCTTTCCCCTTTTTCTTTTTCCTTTCCCCTTTATACGTTTTTCCTTTTCCTCCTTCTGTTTTTTTCTTATTCACCCTTTCCTACCTTACCTTTTCTTTTTTCCTCTCCCCTTTTTACTTTTCCTATTTCAGTTTTTCCTTTTTTATTTTCCTGTTTTCATTTACTTCCCCCTTCCCCTTTTTTTTCTTGCTGTTTTCCTTTTCTCTTTTTCCTTTCACCCTTTTCTGTATATTTCACTTTCCCATTTCCCCTTTCCCTATTTTCTTTTTCCGTTTCCCTTAGCATTTTCCACTTTTTCTCTTTCATTTTTACATTTTCTTTTTATTCATTCTCTCATCCTTTTTGTCCTTACCCCTCTTTTCTCTTTTTCTTTTCCCTTTTTTTATTTTCTATTGCCCCTTTCCCTTTCTCTCATTTTTCTCATTCACCCTTTCCTTCTTTTCCGATTTTCCTTTTTCAATTTCCCCTTTCCTTTTTCACCCATTTCCCTTTCGCCTTCACCCCTTTCCCTTTCTCCATTTTACTATTTTCCTTCCCTTTTTTCTCTTATCAATTCCCCCTTTTCCCTTTTTCTTTTTCCTTTTCCTCTTTATACGTTTTTCCTTTTCCTCCTTCTATTTCTTTCTTATTTCTTCTTCCCCACTTCACATTTTCCTTTTTTTTCTCCCCCTTTTACTTTTACTATTTCCATTTTTCCACTTTTTATTTTCCTGTTTCCATTTTTTCTTTTCTTCCCCCTTTCTCCTCTTCTCTTTTTTATTCCACCCCTTACACCCATTTCTCTATTTTCCCCTTTCCCCTTTTCCTCTTTTCCAATTTCTTTTTCTGTTTCCCTTAGCCTTTTCCCTTTTCTTCTTTCCTTTTCACATTTTCCTTTTATTTATACCATTTTTCTCTTTGCCCTGACCCCTCTTTTCTCTTTTCCTTTTCCTCCCTTTCCTTATTTTCCGATTTTTTCTTTCTACTTCCCCCTTTTCCTTTTTCCCTTTGCCTTTTCCTTTTTCACTCTTCACTTTTCATTTTTCCATCTTTCCTCTTTCCCTTTTCTGTCTCTTTGTGACGATTTTTTAGTGTTTATTTTTCGCCGAACCCCGTTTTCATTTCCTTTTCCTCTTTTCCTTTAAATTCTTTCTTTTTGCCCTTTCCTTTTTTCCTTTTTCTCTTTTTTCTTTTACCCCTTTGCCTCTTTTCCCCTTGTCCCACTTCCTCTTTCCTGTTTCCCCTTTCCCTATTTTCTTTTTTCTTTTCCCTTAGATTTCCCCCTTTTCTTCTTTTCTTTGACATTTTCCTTTTTCTTATACCCTTTCGCCCTGTCCCCCTCTTCTCTGTTTTTCTTTCCCCTTCGACCCTGTCCTCTTTTTACTTTTCCCCTTACACTTTTACCTTCCCTATTTATCCTTTTCCCGTTTTTCCGTTTGTTCTTTTCCTCTTTTCCATTTCTCCTTACCCCTTTTGAATTTCCTATTGCCTCTTTCCCTTTTTAACTTTGTGTGGCGATTTTTTTGTGTCGATTTTATGCTGAATTCCCGTGCCTTAAACATATTCATGTTGAAAAAAATTGTAAAATAAAAAATGTCAATTTTACTTTCACCCCGCAAATTTTACTTTCGCCCCGCTAATTTTAATTTCGTCCCGAAAATTTTACTTTCGCGACACAAATAAGGTTTACGGGAAATATATGATACTTTCATCCCTATTTTCTGGGGAAAAAGATGGCTATTACGGTCGAGTGTGGAATAAACTAATCTTTATTTATTAATATGTATTTGATACTGTACTTATTAAGATGTATAGTTCTTGTCTTAAAATTCAAAAATCTACTCAGAATGCACAAAATAGAAGCACAACACAGTTCACATAACCTCTCTGAGTCTCTGGCGTGCGGTGTCTGAATGCCATACCATATAAGTAAATCTCTTCTGATAGATCGAAATTATGATATTTCACTAAGAGATAAGTGATCGAGTTCAGTTACTAAAAAAGTAGTCAGGCAAAGTTACTAATGAACAGGTAATGACTGTTTCTTCAGTGAACCATGCATTTACTTATTAAACTAGCGAAATTTTGACTCATTCAAGTTTGAAAAGCACAGCTATGTTCGAACCTATCCAAACAGTTTTTGGACCGATTTAAAATTTTAATGGAACCTATCAAAGCTTGAGAAGCACTGAGAGAAACAAAGTTTAAAATTGAATGAGATCACAAAGTTTGAAGTGTACTGCTTATTGCAGATTGCGAGTTGCTCATATTGCAATATGAAGAGCCGGCTCGTTATTGTGAGTTACCACGGTCGGTCGGTCTCTTAATAAACGAAACAAAATACGATCGCATATATGAAAGGAAAGTTGGCCAAAAGTATCAATCGATTTATCGCTATTTTAATGGTCGTTGATTTTGCTTTGCGAGTCGTACTCTTCGACGCGACCCTTCATGGAGCCAGGAATCGAAATTTAGTCACCTTCATAAATATTTAACGCGTTCCAATTTGCAATATAGGTGAGGAACGGGATTTACGAGCCCTCAAATTGGCTTCCAAATGAAATGAAGGTCCAGCAAGTTAGATACCCAAAATAAGGTTCTAAGTAATTTTTTGACAAAGTCGTATATTTTCTCCCTTGATAAGAAGAACTCATCTCACCCATGTTCCAGAGCAAAAGAACTATTACTTAAAATAAAAAAATCAGGCTGCAAGAACAATATTTTTTTTATATTTTTATTCGTAAGCTTTTTAGAAAACATTCCATTATTTTTTATACTGTTAGCTTGAAAATTCACTCATCTATCAGTTTCAATTTCGCGAAATGATAAAATCATATGTAGACCGATTTCCTAAAAATGAATTAGAATAAACAAATAATCAAAAATTTAATTAAAAATTTTTTTTTTTTAATTTTCTTTAAAAAAATGCAGATGCATTTAATAGTATAGCAAAAGCAAGATTATCTTAGGAATGACAAGCTATTGAAGTCATGGAATGACTGAAAAATACCGAAAAATAAAAACCCCAAAGATGTGAAATTCCCGAATAATAAAATTCACGAACGATAAAATTTCCGAATAAAAAAATTCCCGAATCGGAAAATCCCTGAATAGTTCATAATTTTACCAAATTTTAAAAATCCTAAATAATAAAATTTCTGATAGAAAATTGCAGAATTATAAAATTCCGAACTTGAAAATTTCCGGATTTGAACAATTAAAAAGTTTGTTTTATAAATATTATCTGCTCATTGAAGATACAATAATCAAATATTAAAAAAAAAAGTAAATTATTTTCAATGTTTAAAGTTTCTCAAATTTGAATTTGAAATAACCATAATTGAAAAAGATCTATTTCTGGATGAATTTTTTAAAAATTATAGTTATTTTACATTTAAACAATAATTTCAGAAAAAATAAATTAATAAAATAATTTTTTCAAAATAAATATTAATGAATAAAATTTATGTAAAACATTTCAATTGTTCAAATTTGGGAATCGACTATAGTTTGGATATTTTATAATTTGACAAATTTTCTGTCAGAAATTTTTCAATCAGGTAATATTATGAATTGTTCGGAAATTTTATTATTAAAAAAAGTTCATTATTAGAGAATTTGGTAATTCAAGAATCATATAATTCGAATATTTTATCATTCAAAACTTTTCCTAATTCGGAAATTTTACAGTGTCCGGAATTAAAGTTTTCGGGATTTTTCAGTCGTACCGAAGTCAATTGCCAAAATCTGTTAATAACAAAGCTGTTTAAAATACAATTTTTTACAAAAAGTCTTTTAGGTTTTTGACGAAAGTTATTCCATCGTTTTGAATATTTAAGAATATTGTTGAATTATTGAACATTAGAGGCTTACAATTTAATATCTTTTAATTTTAAAAGATGAAAATGACACTCCATTTTTTTACATAAATCTCATTGTTAAGTAAGAAAAAATCTATCCAATCACTCTAAATGTCACGTGATAGTACATGATATAAATACCTGATAATAATTTTATTTAAAAAAAAAATGATATAATATCAATTTTTGGCATAAGGTTAAAATTTCAAACCATTTATTTTTATTTCTTAATTTCAAAATATTTAATCTTTTAATATTTTTAAACAGAGAAAAAAGTTTTGAATTTACAGTTTTTAATGCTTTCGCAGAATTATTAAAAATTTTGTAATTAATAATTATTATTTATTATCATTAATTTATCATTTATAAAAAAAGTGAAAATTTTCCCTGATCCACAACGCAGCCTCACTAATTTAAATAGTTAGAAATGGGTTAATGAATCAAATTTGTAAGATTTACACTAATTAATAGTAAAATCTCACTAATACAAATTAAAAAAGAAAAATGAAGTTACAAAATAAATTAGCCTTTTCTCAAATCAGAAATTCTTTTTTAGAAAATTGACATCTTAATATTAATATTTCAATACTAAATTAAACAATCTTATTCTCCCTACAGTTTTATTAAGGTTCTTTATGCCCTTTTTGTTAAGCATAATAATTTTTTATTCATATTAAGAGCCATGAATCGTTGAAAAAATAGTATCAACACAAAACCTACCAAACGCTTATTTTCATCAACAAATAATATGATATGATTTAACTTCAAAGTGGATCATTGTTGAAAATAAAAAATATCAGAAGAACTCAGAATTCCAGAATCTTTTTTAAGAAAATCATATTACGATGTGAAATTCCAAATGAACTTACTACTGAGATAAGATATCGTATGTTAAAATAAAAGTTGTAGATTTGTGAAAGTCTATTTAAATTTTAATTAATTAAAATCATTTAAAGTACAATGTATCTATTTTAAAGTTTTTTTATTTATATTTTGTAGTACTTTAATTTCAATCCTGCATTTTAAATGAATTATTATTTTATAAGAATAAGACCAAATTTATGAACACGCACAGCGCTTCATTTTTGTTATTGCATATAGAAATTCTTATAGAAATTATAGAAATACATATGGAAGTGCTTATAGAAATGAATATAAAAGTGCTTATAGAAATTTTATATTTTAAAAAGACAAATTTTATAAATTTATTTTTGTGAAAAGGCTGCTGAAACCCTGATTCTGATTACGGACGCCAGAGGCCACTAGTTTTGAACAGTAACACTTTCTTAAAACCTGTACACTTATTCATTAAACCTACTTATTAATCGAGCCAGCTAATTAACTTCTTACATTTTAAACATGGCCTCAAACTACCCAAGGAGTCAGTTTCTGACACCTGTAGTTAGTGAAGGTATTATAATCAATTTTCACCTTCGCCGGATACAAGCCCAACCTAATCTCGTTACATGTTCATCCCGCTAACATTTATGTATCCGGAAGTACCGGCAGGCTGTAATACATTAGCGATAACAAGATATATACGTAGCAGAAAATATATTCACCTGTCAACTGGCAACTGGAGGCCATAAACCTCGGCTTTACCTTCTTTGACTTGACAGTATCAGCCTCGTGGGTCAAGTGCTATACAAATTGAGAGACTCGATTTATCAGCTTGAGAAGTTATATTTGTTGCGAGATGGAAAATCTTGGATCTTTGATTAAAATGACTGCTTTTTTTCACTCCCCTTGCATTCCCCTCAACTCCTCCATTTACTTTACCCTTCACAAACTTCTTCTTCCTCTATTACACCCTCTTCTCTCTTTCGCAGCTGACCCTTTCCCCTACTTTCCTTTTCAAGCCATCACTTCCGCTCCCCTACTTTCCCTCATTTATTATCATTTGACTAATCTTATTTTACTTACACTCACTTTTTCTACTTCTCCTCACTAAATAATTATCACTTTCCCTACTTATCCACCTTTCATTACCTTCAGCTACCCATAGCTTATTTCTCCTTATTCTTTTTTAATTCCAATAGTAGACTTTTTTCTTCCTTCTTCCCCTACTTCTCCTACTTGCCCTACTGTCCCTACCTCTTCTACCTCTCCATTGTCATTTTATTTTACTTTCTCAGACAACGTCCCATCACTTTCCTAATATCCACTTTCCTTATTTCCTCTAACTCCCCTCCCCCTTTTTCTCTTAACTTTCCCTAATTTCCCACCCCTTATTTCCACTTATTAAAACTCACTTCCCCCACTTCCCTTACCTTATTTCCCTCACTTTTTTTACTTTCCTTCACCTTTTTTCCCTCACTTTGCCCCTCGTGGTTTTCCCTACTTTATCATTCTCTAATTTCTACTACTTTTTCTCTCAAAATTTCCTCCGCTTTCCCTCTCTTCATCTCACCCCCCCTTACCCTAATTCGCCTCCTCTCATTTTCTCTCGCTTGTTTTACTTTCCATCTTCTTATTTCCGTTCATATTTCCTACTTCCTCTTCCATCATTTGCCCTCACTACCACACCTTGAAAAAAAAGTAGTATGAGCGGATGGATAAAAACCCGACCAAAAGTGAAAGTGTTTCTGCCCTAGGCTACAAAACCCTGAAAATTAAACTGCTTAGCTGAAAATTTGTCTATGACTGTCTGTCTGTATGTCTATCTGCATGTATGTATATCTGTCTGTCTGGTCGCGATTAATTTTGAAAGAATTAATTTATTAGATCGGCCTTTGGTACATTTGTTAAATGTCAGAAACTGAAGGTCGAGTTTGTTAGACAGATATTTTAGAAAACAAAAATAAAAAAGTTAGAGCATTGTTACAACTTTTATGACCATTTTTTTAAATTTGAAAAAACTATGTATGGCTCTTCGTAGTACTTGGAAAGTCAAACCATTTATTTCAGCGACTTTTTTTGATAAAAAGAAAATTATCAGAGTGATAGGATTTTGAAAATTCAAAAAATCAGAACAAAATAATAATTTTCAGCCAAGCAACGCATGAAATGTAAGAAAGTCCGAAGATGAAAGACGTTTCTTATGAGAAGCCATACAAGATTATCATTAAAAATAATAAAAAATTAAATTTTCGAGTAGTCAGCAGAAGCAACGAAAATAAGTGAATAAAAGTTGTTTATCCAAAAAAACTAAAAATTTGTTATTATTTGTTTCTTTGGTAGGATACGTATTTTTTGTTTCAATCGTTAAATATAATGAAAAATTTAATTTTTTTCAAAAACGATGCAAGGTACAAAAAAAATTAATAGACCAAAGTTGTACATCCAAAAAGGAACTGTCAATTTTTCTACATCATTTTTTAATAGAATGCGTAGTATTTGTTTCATTGTAAAAAGCAAAATTAAAAACAAAAAGATTAGATTTTTAGACAAATGACACGAGCTACAAAAAAATATAAATTGACAAAAATTATGCATTCAGGAAATATCTACAAATTTTTTATTATTTACTTTGTCAAAGAGTGCGTAGTTTTTTTATTGATCGTGAAAAATAACAACAAAAGCTTGTTTAATTGTGTCAGGCCGATACAAGCCAAAAAAAAAAACTTAATAGACAAAACTTGTTTACTCAGAAAAGATCTAAAAATTGTTCATAAATAATTATTTGGTAGGATGCGTATTTTTTGCTTTAATCGCGGAAATTTAAATATAAACAAATTAATTTTCTGAAAAAGGTATTAGTTTTATGTAAAATTTCACTTTGTCAAGTATGAAAACACGATTTTCACGAAGATGTCTTTTTGTCCGTCTGTAGTCTGTAGTAGCGTGTAAGCACGATAACTTTCGAAAGATCAATCAGATTAGATTGTGCTATTAAACAATTTTTTCAGGCCTGAAAAGGGAAAAATTTTCAAACCAACTATTTGAGATAAAAATTCAAAAAGTTAGAGCATTTTCAAAATTTTTGAAAACAGTTTTTTCAAGATTTCAACATTTTATACACAGCTATTTTTAGTACTCAGAATACCAAACAATTTGTTCTTATGACTTTTTTGATAAGAGGAAAATTATCAGAGTAATAGCATTTTCAAGATTCAAAGAAGCAAAAGAAAATGCTAATTGTAAGCCAAGCAGCGCACGATATAAATAAAGCCAAGAAAAATAAAACATCACTCTTTGAAAGCCCTGCAAGACTATTATAACAAATTCTTATAATTTAAAAAAAATCGAAAATTAGAATTTTTAATCGAACAAAAAATTATTAAAAATCAAAAATTCCACTTCTCGGTAAAACTATGTAAAGAATAAAAAAGGAGGTAAGCTACAAAAAAAAAAAAAATACAAAAGTTATTTACTCAAAAAAGCAGCAAATTTGCTTTCAATCATTTTTTGATAAAATGCATCGCTTTTGTGTTAAATGTGAGAAACAACATTAAAAATAAATAATAAGTTGTCATCTAACTTAGCGTTTCTCTTTTAATTTTAAATATAGTTTTCTAATATATAAAACAAGCACTGTTTGACCAAAAATTAAATTTTTATGTTTTAGCAGCATTTTCAGTAAGTTAAATTAAAGCTTGATGAACTAAAATTTTTTTTAGACTTCAAAGAGAATGTTAAAAAATGCAAAGCATTCCGATAATACTATAATTTTATCAAAGTTTATTGTAATCGTGCAGTAATTATGCCGTGCTTAAAAATATACACTAAATTATTGTTATTACATAAATGATCAGAGAATGATATAAAAACATATAAAAAATTAACCGCGAAGCGCGTGTATGGTAATAAAAATGTGTTCCTTAGAGCCGATAGGGCCTTGAGTATTAATCTTCCTTTTCAGTCTTAAATAAAAACAAATGTGAAAATTACATTAATCGTAGAGGTTTCGCCAATTTTATGATATTTGCAAGCAAACTTCTTCTTTCTATCTAAGCTAAGCATAAAGTGAAAAAACCGTAAAGATCCGAGCGTGAAGCGTAAGGCAAAAAGTATTTGAGCGCTCAGCGGGAGAAACATACATTTCCGAGCGTGAAGCGCCAGGTATATACATATTATCAAAATACAACAGACGCTTACTTTAGGCGCGCTTAAACTTGCGAGCCAATTAAAATAATATAAATTTATTAAAATGATATATTTTTTAGGGTAGCTAAAAATAAAAATTAATACAAAATAAAGTACCAATATTGAAGT
>JAUELO010000322.1:82742-96760 GCA_032357855.1 Amphibolips quercusostensackenii
CCCTTGCCGCACATAAGACCTGCTATATCTCCTAGAGTTTTTTGGTGCGAGATTTTTTATTGGTGGCTCATATGAGTGCATTTGCAGAGCAATTGACTGGGCTATACAAACCCCAAAAATTTAGTGAGGGTGGGGGGCTGGTGTAATGGACCTCCGTACAGCACCGTCTTTACAAATACAGAGTTCTGTATCACCCTATTAGCTTCACTTAATATATTTTTCTACCGATTGAACGGCATTGAAACAGCACTGAAACGGCAGTGAAACAGCACTTAAATGGCACTGTTTAGTGCTGTTTTAGTGCCGCTCGTTTAAAGGTACATAGATTCCACTTTATAATGTCCACAAACTTTCCCTTTATACCTGCGACTAGGCTACCAAGTAGAACAGCTGAAAGGAATCAAAATTTAAAAATCTAAATTTGTAAAAAAATTTTAATCACGACTTCAGAAATTAGAAATTCAGAATTTATGGGTTTCGATAATTTCAGATATCTAACTTTTTTTTAGAAGTTTAAAATTGAAATAAATATAATTTATTTCGCAAATGAAACAAGATACGACGAAACAGAAAACATTTTTGAATTCAACTCTAGAATAGTGTATTAGTATATAATTAATAATTATAAAATTTATTTATTGTAAAAATTCATAAATTAAAAAGTGTTAATAAATTGAAGAAAATTTCGAAAAGGGATTCGAGTTGGTGGCTGCCAAATACTTTAAATTACTTTGCGCTCCCGTGACGTGGCGAATACAATAGGACCATTATGCGACCGTCGCATCACTCTAAGTGCCGCTTAGGTGCAAAAATCAGCACAAATAGTCACTGATACGGCACTGGTGGCCCAGTGCCGTTTCTCAGTGCCGTTTTAGTGCCGTTTCATCGGTACGGTTTTGCTTCTGATAATAGCTGCTTTACCGATAACCGTCTTACCCTTCTTTATACGCCTATCCAACTCCTCATACATCTTTTCGTCACTTGTAAATAGGCTACCAAGATATACGTACTTATCAACTTGTTTTATGTTCTCATCGTTCACGACAATGTTGCATATTGTCTTCTTATTCTTTGCTTCAAGCACCATAATTTATGTTTTATTTATGTAAATTTTGAGGCCCATGTCCTTCATGATTGTATTTATTTTGCACAACATTCTTTGTAAGTCTTTGATTGACTCTGACACAGCAACCATATCATCTGCGGACGCTAACCCACGTACCTTTTCTGTCCTGAGATCCACACTTTTTTGTCGAAGAAGACTATTCTTAGACACATTTTCATTAATATAATAAATTGCTATGAGAACATAACGCATCCTTGATTGACAACTTGCATAATATTGAACCACTCAGTTTACCATTTACCTTTACCTTTTTCGATAGATATTCAATATAAAATCCACATTCTTAAGCATAATTAATACGATTCTAGGGATTGACAAGCGCACTCTGGCTGTTTCGAAAAAATTAAGTTCGTTCGTTCGTCAATCGCCGTGCCGTCATCGCGTGTTCTTGCTCGATGAAATTGAAAACCAATTTGCTTTCACGCCATCTCCAGGCGCTTTTTGCACTACCAAGTCTCAGAGATCGAAGTCGGCACGAGTGTCAAAGAAAATTCGTCAATGTCGTACGACTGGTCATCGACAACCTGATCCTGGCTGATCAGTAAAGCTGATCTTTCGTGACTAGGATACTTGAATCCATGTCGTTTTCATACTCGAAATGACAATCAATGATAAAGGACGTACTTAAATTACGTAAGAGCTTAAGATTGGGGGGAGGGGGGTATTTATTCATACACTTAAGCGTAGGTCAGGGAAAACCTGGAAACAAGGAAAAAGTCAGGGACTTTTATTGGACAGGGAAAATTAGGGATTTTTTAAATTTATGTTTTCCGGTCATCCTTTTTTGGTGAAAATTTAACTATTTTCGTAGCGAATTCACTTTTTATTCAAAATTTATAATATGGTGTTAAAAAGTCAACTAAAATCTATTTGGAATAAGAATTTAACTATTTTTTTGAAAATTTGTCTTTTTAATTTATAAACTTGTCTGTTTTAGTGGAAATTGAATATTTTTTGGAAAAAGGTAGCTAATTGGTTGAAAATTCAACAATTTTATTTAAAGGTCGTTCTTGCTGCTTGTCAATTTATCTTTTTTCTTCAAAATTCGTCTTTTTGGGTAGAAAATTTACCTATTTTCACAGAAAATTTACTTCATCTTTGAAATCCATGTATTGATGTTGAAAAACCAAACTGTCATTTTTTTAAAATGAAAATTCAACTATTTTTTTTTAATTTGTCTTTTTAATTTATAAACTTGTCTATTTTAGTAGAAATTGCATCTTTCTTAGATGAAAATTCAACGCTTTGGTTTAAAAATTTGGTTATACAATTATCTTTGCTGAAAAATAAACTGTTTAGTTGAAAATTTGTATTTTTAACTAAAACATTTACGTATTTTTATAAAAAATTTTCTATTTGACTAGAATTCATATTTTGGTGTTAAGAAGTCGGAACAAAATCTTTTTTGAATGAAGTTTAAACTATTTTTTTCTTAATTTGTCTTTTTAACATAAAAATTCATATATTTTAGTTAAAAATTTTATTATTTGTTTCAAAATTTAATAATTGAGGTCGAAATTCATCCTTTTTGGTTATAAATTAAAACATTTTTATAGAAAACTTAGTTTTTTTAAATATTTATATTTTTGTGTCGAAAAGTCAAATAAAATCTTTCAAAAATGAAACCCAAATTTTTTTTTTAAATTTGTCTTTTAAATTTAAAAATTTATCTATTTCAGTTATAAATTTTATAATTTAATGGAAGGTTAACATTTTTTTTTAAAGTTATCTTTTTCGGTTGAAAATTTATTTTTTGTGGGTAAAAAATTGAAATATTTTTGTACAAAATTTACTTATTTTTTATAATTCATATTTTCATCTTCAAAGTCAAATTGAAATATGTTTTGGATAAAAATTTAATTATTTTCTTTTGAATTAGTTTCTTCAATTTTAAAATTAGTCTATTTTAGTATAAATTGCATCTTTCTTGGATAAAAATGTAGCTATTTAGTTGAAAATTAACAAGCTTATTTAAAGTTCATCCTTGCTATTTGTAAATTCAACTGTTTTGTTAAGAAAAATTTTTTTGGGGGTTGAAAATTCAACTATTTTTCAGAAAAATTTATTTCTTCTTGAAAATTTTTATTTTGGTCCTAAAGAGCCAAATTTACATTTTTTCAGATAAAAATTCAATCTTTTTTAATTTGTCTATTTAAATGAAAAATTTATCTATTTTAGTAGAAATTGTATATTTTTTGGATAAAAATGTAATGGCTCAGTTGATGATTGGAAAATTTTGTTTAAGAGTAATCTTGCTGGTTGAAAATTACATCGTTTTGTTAGGAATTCGTATTTTTGACTAGAAAATTCAAGTATTTTTGTAGAAAATTTACTTTTCGTTCAAAATTCATATATTGGTTTTAAAAAGTCAAGGTCAATACTTTTTGGATAAAATTTAAAATATTTTTTTTTAATTTGACTTTTAAATTTGATAATTCATCTATATTAATTATAAATGTTATCATTTGTTTAAAAATTATACAATTTTGTTAAAAAGTCATCCTTTTTGGTTAAAATTTCAAACGTTTAATTAAAATCTAATTTTTTTTTGCTCAAAATTCAACTTTTCTTGTAGAAAATTTACTTTCTCTTTAAAATTCATTATTTGGTGATGAAAAATTTTCCAACATATTTTTGAATAAAATTTCAAACATTATTTTAAAAATTGTCTTTTCAATATAAGAATTCATTTGTTTTGGTTAAAAACTTTTTGTTTGTTAAAAAATGTAACAATTTTTTTAGAAAGTTCTTCCTTCAGGTTAACAATTCAACTGTTTTATTAAAAAGTATTTTTTTAGCTGCAAATTTAATTTTTTCGCCGATAGTTTACTTTTTCTTTAAAATTAAGTACTTGGTGTTAAAAAGTCAGCCAAAATATTTTTAGGATGGAATTTTAACTATATTTTTTTAAAGTTTGTCTTTGCAGCCTTAAAATTCATTAATTTTATTCACAAATTTAATTACCTGTTTGATAATTCAACAATTATGTTAAAAAGTCATTTTTTTGGAATAAAAATCCACATTTTTTGTTTAAAATTGATTTTTTGCCTGTACAAAATAAAAATATTTTTGTAGAAAAGTTACTTTATCCTTTAATTTTCATATTTTTGCGTTGAAAAGTAAATTGAAATAATTCTTGAATAAAAATTCAACTATTTTTCAATCTGTCTTTTTAATTTAAAAAATGATCTGTTTAAATGAACATGACATCCTTCTTGTATGCCTGTGCTACTGCTTGGTTGGAAATTCAACAATTTTTTCAAAAAGTTATTCTTTTTAGCTGAAAATTAAACTCCTTTGTTTAAAATTCTTTTTCTTGGGTTGAAGATTCAATTTTTTTCGTACAAAACGTACTTTTTCTTTGAAATGTATTGTCTGGTGTTAAAAAGTCAACTAAAATAATTTTTGGATAAGATTTCAACTTTTTTTTAAATTTGTCTCTATAATTTGAAAGTTTATCTATTTTAGTTATGAATTTCATTATTTGTTTGAAAATATAACAATTTTTTTTTTAAACTCATCCTTTTTGGTTGAAATTTTGACTTTTTTAGTTAAAATTTATTTTTTGGGGGTTAAAAATTATGATATTTTTGTAGAAAATTTACTTTTTCTCTATTATTCATATTTTGGCGTTGAAAAGTCAACTGAAATCTTTCTTGATTAGGAATTCAAAACTTTTGGTCAAAAGTCATTCTTTTTGGTTGAAAATTCGAATTTTTTGTTTGAAATACTTGTTTTTAGATTGCAAATTCAAGTATTTCCGTATAATATTTACATCTGCATTGAAATTCATATTCATATGATGAAAAGTCAAACTGAAATATTTTTTGGATGAAAATTCACATATTTTTTTTAATATCTCTTTATAATCTAAAAATTTGCTTGTTTTAGTAAAAATCTTATTTTTCTTGGATAACAATGCAACTGTTTGATTAAAAATTAATCTTGTTTCCTCAAGGACTCTACTTTTTTCTTTGATATTTGAACTACTTTGTTAAGAAACGATTTTTTTGTTAAAGAGTGATATGTTCCGAAGAAATTAATCTCCTTGCTTAAATTTTAAATGGTTTGTTAAAAATTAATCTTTCTTAATTTGAAATTCAACTACGTGGGTAAAAGTGGAACTGCTTTGTTAAAAATTTATTATTTTGTATAGAGCTTTATCTCTTTGTTTGAAAAATTAATTATTTTGGTAAAATATTGTTTTTTTTTTATCTGAAATTAATTTATTTGACTGAAAATGTTACTTACCTTTTAAATCAATCTTTTTCAGTTGAAAATTCTCCTTTTTCGCTAAAAAAATAATCTTCTTGATTTTAAATTCATCGTTTTTGTATGCAAACGGAACCGTTTTGTTAAAAGTAAGTTCTTTTGTTGAAAATTTATATCTTCTGTTGAAAAATTCAATTTTTGTTAGAAAAATTTCTTGTTGGTCTTGCTAAAATATCAAAAGTGTAAAACTTTTTGTTAAAAATTTATTTTTTCAAGTTAAAAAGTCAACTATTTTATTGAAAATGCAAATTTTTTGTCAAAAAATCATGTTTTATGCGAGGTTTTATGATTGAAAATCCTTTTTTTTTAAATAAATAATTGAATCTATAGATTCTAAATTTGTATCTCAAATATTGTTATATTCAGTTTATAAAAAATTATGAATTAAAATTATTACAATATTTAAATATATGTATATTAATGGTCAGGAAAAATAAAAAATTGTTTAAGGAAAAATCAGGGAATTTCATAATTTAAAAAAGTAAATAAAATATTTAATGAATAAGCACATTTCGATTAGTTTCAAGTCTAATTTTTTATTATTTCTTGAAACCAAGAATTACGTACCAAAAATTATGTATGTACGTATAAATAATGTAAAAAATATTGAGAAGGAAAGGATCAAAGTAAGACAGGAAGAGAAAAATGGAATACATTTGAGAATAATTTATGGCGTAATTTAATTTCAATGGCGGTAGCATAAATCTCCGAGGAAAGAAACAGGGACTTGGAATTGGTAAAGTGAAAAAAAATTGTTTCGGGCCCAAATGCGGTTTTAAACAAAAATTCGGTGACCACCTTTATCTCTCGAGCTTGCTTCGATTCTTCCTTCTTTTATTTAATTTTTTTTCTCTTATTATAAAATATAAGTAGCACATAGAGTCATTTGTTAATTTCATGATGTTAACTTGACAGAAAAGTTCAGTGAATGTCACAGAAAATAATAGTATATTCAAAAAATTATATAAAAATCTGTGAACTAAAGAAAATATATTAATAGTTTCAGAAAATCTATGCTGTCTCTGTTTTAACTAAAAATCTTTCAATTTCAGCAGGATTTTTTTCTGCGGGTAGTTGAAGCGCGTTTTTTTGCTTAAACGGTTTATTTAGTGTTCCTGATGCAAAGTCTGAATTTTTAAAAAATTACTGCACGTCCCGGAAATATTTGTTTAATGTTCAAAAAATCGTGTTTGTGTAGATTAAACCTTCCCATAACATCTTAGCGCAAAATGTTAATAAGCAGAATTAAAATAGATAAAATTCTGAGGAAATTTAAAAAACAAAGAACCTTTTATTATTAGTAGGTGCAAAGTTATGATCCTTTAAAGCAACTGGAATTTTTTTCTAAAAGTGTCTGAAAAGTAAAATTCTGAAATTTGAAACTGTACTTTAAAACCTGATATTTTGCCGAAAAAATGTTCTTCATGTCTATTAAAGTCGACGTAATTTCCAGTGATTTAAAAAAAGTACAATCATGTAAACTTAATAAGTTATAAGCTATGACCATTTAAAGCTGACAATTTCGCACCTATTTTTTGGAGCAAATTACTCGCATACAGTTTTTTTTTTTAAATAACTTGTTTCTGGATAAAGCAACTTTAATAACACTAGAGGAAAAGTTGTAGAGCAAGAAATTTTTTTTAATAAAAAAAAAATTTAATTTTCTAGTTATTATAGGTCACTTGTTATGACCATGGGACTTTAACCCATTTCATTTAGAAAAATCTGAACTTTAAAATGTACTTTCGATCATATTTAAGCATTTTTTATTTAGTACATAGATACTTAGTTCTCTAAAAATAAAATTTTTTTAATTTTTGTTGAAAAAATTATTGTTAAATATTGATAATGAAGAAATTAGTAAGCAAGTAATTATTTTTGAACCCCTTTATTTCTTCATTTTTGTCTGATACGGTAAGCATGGTACACATGAAATAGTTTTTAACGAATATTTTGAGAACAAAACTCGTTCTTTATTAATTTTAGTAACTTTTATTGTTACTTTCATTGTTTACATGAATGAACTAACCTATTTTTGTTATTTCTTTTAATAAAATAATTATTTCATTAATGATGTCAATAATAGTGTGTTAACAGTACACGGTGTAAAGAGAATTATTAAATAAATTGTTTAACAATTAATTTATTTTTCAAATTTGTTTATCTCAATTATTGTAAAGCTTATGTACTTTGTTTAAAAGCCGTCTTTTTCAAAAGAAAATTAATTTTTCCTGTTGAAAATTCACTATTTAGTAAAAAATTATTTCGCTTTGAGAAAAATTTAACAATTTTTCCAGCAGTCTTTTTTAGTGAAAAATTGAACTGTTTTCTTAAAATTTTGTCTTTTTGGATTGAAAATTCAACTTATGTAGTACAAAATTTAATTCCTTGGTAGAAAATTGAGCTGTATGGTTGAAAATTCGTTTATTTTAGTTAAAAGTAAATTTTTTAACTGAAAATTTAACTGTTACACTTTTAATTTAAAATTGATCCTTTTAAGTTGAAAATTCAACTACAGGGTCGAAAGTTAATCTACTTTGTTCAGAATTCAGTTTTCTGGTCGTAGATTTTTTTTCAGTTACAAAAAGTTTCATTGAAAATTCAGCCATTCTCTTGAAAATTCGTTTTTGCTCGAAATCAATTTTTTAAATTAAAAATTTAACTTTTTTTTTGTGAAAATTTGTCTTTCTTTGTTGAAAATTGAAGTATGTTCTTAAAATTCGCTTTTTTCAGTACAAAATTAAAGCTTTTTGTTGAGAATTCACAACTAGTTGAAAAATCACCTACTTTGTAAAAAATTCTACAGTTTTGTTAAAAAGTAATTTCTTCGGTTAAAAATTAAAAAGTTTTCTTGAAACTTTAAATTTTTAGGTTTAAAATTTCGTCTTTCTTAGCAGAAAATAAATCCCCTTGGTTAAAAATTCAACTAATTGATTAAAAAAAAATTCTATTCAAAAATTCATCTCTTTTTGGTGGAAATATTCTTTTTTTTAAGTTTATTCCAACAGTTTTTTATTTAAAATAATAATTTTTTTTTAGTTGAAATATCCACTATTACATTTTTTATTAGAAATTCATCTTTTTACCCAAAAATTGAACTACTTGGTCGAAAGTCAAACTGCCTTCTTAAAACTTTTTTTACAATCCATAATTTCAGTGAAAAATTCATATCTTTGATTGAAAATTGAATATTTTTAGAGAAAATCCGTCTTTTTTTATGAAATTTAAACAACTTGGTAAAAAGTTAAACTATTTGGTAAGAAATTTATAATTTTTGTGAGAAATTCATTTTTTACATTAAAAATTAATTTCTTGAAATAAAAATATAACTATTCCATTTCTGGTTAATAAATGATCTTTTTTAGTTTTAAAATTTTACTACTTGGTTGGAAATCGCTATAATCTGTTGAAAATCCATCTCTTTTGGAAAAAAATAAATATCCCCGGTCGAAAATTTAACTAATTTGTAGAAGTTTGTATGTTTTTTTGAAGATTTGTTTTTATAAGTTGAAAATTAATCTTATTTTAGCAAAAAATTGCGCTCAAATTCTAGTTAAAAAATGTTAAAAACAAAAACCCCATTTTCTACAAATAAATTTTTTTTCTTGTCTTCGACATGCTTGTCTCTTCATGCTTTTATATCTTTAACCTCATGGAGATTGCTACAAATTTTCAAGAACAAAAAATTATTTGTGAAAGATTATTTTAAATTTCTCTTTAATTTCACAAAAAAAAAAAAAAAAAAATCAGTAAGTTTGAAAACCCTAATTTTAAAAAATAAACAATCGAAAATTTAGTTAGTTTAGTTGGTACATGCGTGTAAAAAGCGGATTACGCGGCCGAAATTAAAGCTTCATAATTTCATAGTGAATTTATTTTTTCAAAAAATTTGGTAAAAAACATTTTTATACCTTTCCCAACAACTTTCTCGCTAAAAGTTTTTTTTTTGCTCAAAATTCGCTAGATTCCCTACGAGCTTGAAGACATAAATGCATCGTTCATGCAACATTTCAGGTGAAAATTAATAACTTTTATTTAAAAAAAAATGTTCAGGTATAATTTACTCCAACTGTTTTAAAACGTCACAAAGAAGATTTTCTGTGAATTTCATGAGAAAATTTTTTAAATTGGCTGAATTATGTTGAGTTGAAGTCAGAAGAGAAACCAAAATTTTGTTGTCTAAAAAACAGGTTTTTCGGGTTTAGTTCGAATACGACGAAAACTATAGCTCTCTTCTTTGTATAAAAAAGATACGAAGTTAAAAAGCTTACAAGAATATGCACTTTTAAAATTAAAATTTTAAACTTGTTCGAAAAGTCTCCAGGGTTCAATACCGTTCAGCGAGAAAAATTTATAGGTGGTTATAGAATCCGGCCACCTAATTCTATAAGAAAATCAAATAAACATACAGGTAATAACCTATTTACACCCATCAGCTTAATGAAAAAGACAGGAATCTTTAATTTAGAAAGATACGTCTGTGTTTATGTTTTTATTAAGGGGCCGTCTATAAGTTCAATTATTACTCTATAAGATAAATTTTAATAATTTTAATAATAATTTAATTACTTCAATAATTTTTATACATTACTTAAAAAATTTCGAAATCACTTTTATATTTTAGTTTGCGCTCTTTTTTCTGTGTTTCCCTCTTTTCTCCCTTTTTCAAAGTTTTTCACTCTGTTTTCAATAAACTTCTACTTAATAACCCTTTTCTCTTTTTCTTTTTTGCTTTAATGCAAAGTAAATTAGTCAAATCCAATTAGACGATTTTTCTTTAATTTTTGGTTGAAAAGGTTACTATCATATTTCGGGTTTAAAATTTATTTTGTTTGGTTAAGAATCTTATTAATGGATTGAAATTTAATTATTTTATTGAAAAAGTAGGTAATAATTTTGTTAGAAAGTCATTTTTTTCCAAAATTCAACTACTTGGTTAGAAGTTGAACTACTTTGTAAATTTTTTTTAGCTAAAAATTTATAATAAAATTTCTAAATTAATCCATTTAAATAATTATATAATTTTTTGTTGAAAATTAGTTTTTTCACCTGAAAATCGTATTATTTCACATTTGGTAATAAATTGATCCTTTTGATTGAAAATTGATCTTCTCTATTTAAAGATTCATCTATTTAGTGAAAAATTAATCTGTTTTGTTGAAAATTTAACTATTTGATTAAAAGATAATACATTTTTGTTAACGATTAAACTATTTTGTTAGAATATTATTTATTTTTATTCAAGTACTGTATTTAAGCTTAAAATACTTTTCAAAATTTTTTTTTCTAGCATTCATAATTTTAGCTGAAAATTCATATTTTTAAGTAAAAAATTGAACTGTTTTGAGAAAATTCGTCTCTATGGATTGAAAATTCAAAAATAGGGTATAAAGTTGAACTATTTGGTTAAAAATTCATATTCTTTATTTAAAATTCAACTTTTTGGTTGAAAATTAAACTTTTTTTTATGAAAATTCAACTATTTAGTAGATAATTAACTACTTTATTGAAAAATCATATTTTTGGTCTAAGAAATGTACTGTCTTGTAAATAAATCGCCTTTCTATGTCCAAAACTGAATGATTGTTTTGAAATTTGATGTATTTTGTTAAAAATTCGTCTTTTTTGCAAGAAAATTAATCCTTTTGCTGGAAAATTCGGCCTTTTTGTTCAAAATTTACCTATTTGGTTAACAATATATCTTTTCGGGCTAAACTTTATCTATTTTTTTATAAATCGAACAATTTTGTAAGCATTTATTTTTGTGAAATTCTTTCTGGTTGAAAATTAAATTTTTAGTTTTTTGGTTCAAACCTAATTTTTTTATCTGAAAATTCAGTTATTCCATTTTAGGTTGAAAATGTATACTTTATTAGTTGAAAAATTAACTGTTTAATAAAAAAATGTATGTAGTTTGTTAAAAATTTGTCTTTGTGGTGAGAAAATTAATCTTGTTTGTTCAAAATTCATCTTCTTGGTTAATGATCTAACTATTTCGTTAAAAATTCTTTTTCTTCGTTTTTAATTCAACTGTAGAAAATTTCAATATTTTTAAAATTTATTTCTTTTAGGCCGCTAGTTTGACAATTCCATTTTTAGTTGAAACATATTTATTTTAGTTAAAAAATTAACTATTTAGTTTGAAATACATCATTTTGGTTGAGCATTTAACTATTTTGTTAAAAATTCGTTTTTTTTTAGATCAACTACTTTATTTGAACTTGGACTACTTCAGAAAAAAATTTTTTTTTAATTTATAATTTTAGTAAAATATTCATATTGTAGGTTAAAAATTGAACTGCTTTGCAGAAATAAAAACGCTTTTTTTTTAAAAAAAGCGATTAAATCGGATGAATAGTGTAGGCTGAAAAGAAGTTTATAGGCCACAAGTTTAATTCAATTAAATTTTTTTCAGGAATGCTAATTAAATTTTCCATAGATCGGTCAACGCTCATTTTAAAAAAAAAATTTTAATTTTTTTTTTTTAATTAACAAAAATGGAATTTTTTTTTTGTACAAAAGAACCGGTCTTGAAAAAATAATTGAATTAAATTCAAAAAACCTCAAATAAATGAAGCAACTATCTATAAAAGTTGCCTAATAGCTTAGAAGTTGTTTGAAAATTTATTGAATTTTTTATAAACAAATATGTTAGTGAAAATGCATTTATGGGAATTAGCCGTGATTCGCAAAATGATTTGCACTAAATTTCAACAATTTATAGACAAAAACGATTTTTCACTGAAATCATGAAACATAATAAACAAATTCTTATTTTTTTTTTAAATTTTAGACACAAGTATCCATAGCAGATAATTATGTTAAAATAAATCAAATTTTTTCTATTGAATCGACCAAAATTTATACAAAAGTACCACAGAATTATCATATTTATTTGGTTAACAACGACTGATGATTGTTTAAACAAATTTAATAAACGAATGCACCGTCTGACTATTTTTAGAGGTAAAACTTGGTTTTTTCACCGTCATAAAGTGTAAATAACTTATTTCTAAACTTTGGGGGAGCTAATATGATAATCAACAATTTCCATTGTTAATAACAATTGTTGAAACAAATTGTTATCGTTTGAAGAATTTTTTAGAGAAAAATGGCGTTTTATCATAATATTATCAGACTGTTATTAACTAATCGCACTTTGCTATCTGTTGATAAGAATTAATAATTGTTTAAACGAAATTAATCAACAAATGAATTTTTCGGCTATTTCTGAAGGTAATTACTTGTTTTTTTTTATTCTTGGGGATATTTAAAATGAAGGTAACCATCTACAGTCGGTAACGTTTAAAAACACCAAATTTTTACTTTTAGAAATAGCCAAAAAATGTATTTGTTGATTATTTTGTTTGAACAATTATTATTTGTGATTGGCCAATAGAACAGAGCCATTACCACCTAACAGTCTACTAATACCTTTGAGAAGCGCGATTTTTATTATGAATATGTTTTAGTACGCCTCAAAGATATTTATGTTATCACGGTTTTGCTTCACTTGTACAGCGAAGAGATTTATTAAAAAAATGTATAAAACAAAAAAACAGTGTGTTGAAAAGGAAAAAGGGAAAACGGAAAAGGGGAATAAAACAAGAGGAAAAGGGAGTGGGAAAAGGGGACCGAAAAATTCCTAGGGAAAGGGAAAGAGGAAAAGGGGAAAGTTTAAACTAAAAAAGGAAAAGGGGAAATGAGAAAAAGGGAAAAGGAGAAAAGAAAAAAGAAGTAATGGGAAAGGGAAAGGCTGAAGTGGAAAGAAAAAAGGGGCAAAGGGAAACAAGAAACGGAAAAAGGGAAGGGGGAAAGAAGAAAGGGGAAATTTCAACACACACACATATATATATATATATATATATATATATACATATTTTTTTTTCTTGAAAATGACTTAGATAATTTACACTTTTTTATGAAGGCAATAACATAAAAACGGTTGCAGATAAATTATTAAAATTTGGAAGGCTTATTTTTACCGCTAATATCTTGAAACTGACCAGAGGATTTTAAAAAATATTAATGGCATTTTTTCTAGCACTTAATATTATTTTGAAAATCGGTTTTCAATGGTAAAACTTTTTTCATTCAAATAATTCAAAATTGATGGTGAACTATAAAAGATTCCTTGGCTTGACACGGATCGATTGACCTATAATATTGATACATTTTATTAAAGAGTAAAGAAGTTATAGTCATTTATATTATATTCAAAATCGATTTTATAGTAAAAATTTTTTCATTTTCTTCATTTAAAATTGATGTGTAAATAAAGCAGATGCGTTAATTTTAGACGAATCGTCGGGAACCAAGGGAAAAAGGAGAAATCGGGAAAAGGGGAAAGTTTAAGCTGAAAAAGGGAAAGGAGAAAAGAGGAAAGGGGTAATGAGGAAAAGGGAAAAGAAGAAAAGGGAAAAGAAGTAATGGGTAAGGGAAAGGCGGAAATGGAAGGAAAAAGGAGCAAAGGGAGATGGAAAAAGAAAAAAAGGAAGGGAAAAAGAAGAAAGGGTAAAATTTCAACACACACACGCATATATATATATATATATATATATATATATATATCTATCTATATATATATGAACACGTATATATATTTTTTTATTAAAAATGA
>JAUELO010000322.1:142500-153857 GCA_032357855.1 Amphibolips quercusostensackenii
CCGATAACCTTCAGATTGTTAGAAAATAATTATTGTATAACAGCTATCTAAATAAATTCGTACAGAAACATATAAACAGAAGACTTCCTGAGTTGAATTGAAAAAAAACAACTTTCTAATAACACTCCTAATGTTGATGGAATTATTGATTTTAAACAAATGATCATCTCTATCCCTTTTTTAGGTACAATTTCACAAACTTCAGAAAGGCTATTAAAGAAATTAAAAAATAAAAACCGTTTTTAGAGTTGAAACCAATTGAACCCGTTGACAGTGTATGACGCATATTGCGTAAAGAAATAGCTAAGAGTGCGTTTGACGCAGTATGCGTCATCTAAAGTAAATAGATTTAGACTACTTCAATTATCATAAGACTTAAAACACAAAGGTTTTTCGGGTCTTTGAATTCAAATCTGCCATTAAAATTCCAAAATTCAGAATGTTAGATTTAATATGGGAGATCGAAATCACGTGAAATTGGCCGATTTTCATAAAACTTTGTTTGTTGTAGTATTTTAGGTCTCTTAATTCAAATATGGTATCAGAATTTCAAAATTGAAAATAGGGGATCCAATATGTCGATCAAAAGTTAAAAGAAATCAAATAGGTTTGCATATTTAAATGAAAATTGGTACTATAAAGATCTTTATATTCCTAAAAATCAAATAAATTGTCGGGTTTCAACAATAGTCGGTACTTAGTATTTTTTCGTTTTACTGGAAACAAATTTGATGTCCGTATTCAAAAATCCATTACCTATTGTCATAGAGAACTAGCCACGATAAGTCAACGCTCTAGTTCCAATTCTCATTATCATCATGTTGGATGAGCAATTTCGAAAATAGGAATTTTGACCTCAAATTCATATGCAGTAACCCAAATGACCCCCTTATACCAACTTTTGTATAAATCTTAGTAACCACTTTTAATAATATTTATCTAGAAGAACGTTTCACACATTTTAGGCCCACTTTGTAATTTTCGGTCTTCACAGTGAAGGGGTTAAATAAATTTATTAAATTTGGTAAAGATAAATTAGATACTTTCGATCAATGGGTTGAAGTTGAAATCCTACATGTTGAACCTAATAGTTATAAGCATGCCTTTGCAGATATGGTTTTCATTAAAAAAGAAGTTAAAACCCGTCTTAACAAAATACCTGATTTAGACTTCTTCAATGAATCTTAAAATATGATTTTAGATTCATTATGTTAAGTCCACTTTTTTCTCACGTCTTATTACATCTTTCTGCGTCTTTTTGTTAATTTATATATTAATTCAATTTTCCATAAAATTTGATTGTAAGATTATTATTATTTATTCACATATATTTAATTATATAGTATTGCTTGTTCTTACGTCTAAGACTTAAGATGGTTACTGCGCATGCGCCAAGGCACCATCCTTTAGATAAATGTTCTTAATATAGCAAGTGCTCATATCTCAAGATGGAGGCGGAGGGTGCACAATCCGTCATCCTTCTAATTCGATTTTTAATGTAAGTATTATATATTTTCAAATTTTGAACTAATTGTCAACTATCATTTATATTTCACATTTTCTTTAACATAAGAGTAAATTTACACTTAATCTGAAACTTATTAATAGACTTCTCAACATAGCTTACACTCTTGTTATTACGTTTACATTTCATTTTCAAAAAATATTTTATATATTACAGATCCTACTTGATTGATACATAAGCATTTCTATGATATTTAAGGACTTTTATTTCACAGGATTCAAAATTTTTTTCGAATTTCTGCGAAGTGTAAAAGGTATTGTGATTTAATATTTCGTTAATTTTACTGTTACATTTAAATTATACATACCTCTAATAGTTTATAATTTATAGTAGACAATCTGATGAGAATGTTTATTTTTAATTGTAAAGGTAAGTGAGATTTTTGATTCTCTACAATATTCTTATCATGAGCAGGCAGAGGTCTTGCTCATACGGTAGAATTATAACAGTAGATTTGTTAATTTTGTAAATGCTAAAGACTTTTTTTCAAATTATTGACAATAAAGTTAGGAGGATGATCATCATTGATTGAGATTTCATAAATTATACAAATCTTTTTTTTTTGTGAACGAGTTTTTTTAAGTTTTGTTGCTCTATCAACAAGAGAGAAAATTATTCCTCTTTTATGGTTTATATAATGATGAGAAAGTTAGTTTAAAGTTTGTCCAGAATATATTGGTTTTTGATGCCGATCTTTTGCAATGTATCCTTCTTTAAAAATAATTTCTTAATCCAAAACGTTAATTTTTTATTTTATGATTTTTCTAATGTAAATTTTCAAGTGCCACATTCATCATTAATTCTTCTAAAATTTGTTGTACCTAAGTTTTCGGTAAGCATATGAACGTATGATCTACCTAACGGTGATAAAATAAAACTCTAAAATCGGATTTTTATTAATTTCCGTTTTCACATTATATCAAGTGATACAATTTCAAAGTCTTCTGGTATAATTAGATGTTTATTTTTACTAACAAGCTTTCAGCTGTCTCTTATAATGTATTGTGAGTTGCTGCAAATTTTTTTAAGAATTCAGCATATTTAACATTTTTGTATTATAATCATCTTTCTCTAATGATTGTGGTATTGCCTTTGTCTGCTTGAAATATTAAGAGGTTTGTGTTATTTTCCAAAAAAGTTTCGTTTCTTCAAATTTACGTTCCAGAATTGTTTGATTTGGATCCCAAATAATTTTAGATACGATGTGTTCTTTTTTTAAAATAAATGTTAAATTATTTCTGAGAAAATTTAATTCTTTTTCTGTAAATTTTTGGAGATTTTTTTTCAGTACCTTAAATCAAATCATTTATAGGAAGAGTTTCTTTAGTGTATGGTATTAAAAACTTTCCTATTGTAGAAATTTATATCTGTGTAAGAAACAACAATTTTATTTATTTTTTTTTTCATACTTGTTACAATCTTGATAATGCCATAATTCGTGGAAAAATGCATCGACGTGTTTTAAACAAATAAAGACCACTTTACTCAAATGCATTTATCCAAACGACGTGTTTTAAACAAATAAAGACCATTTCACTCAAAGGCATCTATCCAAAGTCCCGGTTGTTTTTTCCGACAATTATTTTCAATTGTTAAAAATTTGAATAGTGGTAATTTTGCACTTCAGTTATAACAGAAAAAATTTTGTTATCTGTTCCCATTTCGAATAATTTAGGATACTATTAATCCGTACTCGAAAGTTTATTCGACAACACGGAAGATAAATTTTAAAATTAAAAAAATTACAACTAGGTGAGGAGCAATGAACTTTTTTGATCTGAAATACAGAAAAATAAAAAAGTAAACGTTTTCACCTCCCTAAAATATTGTGAATAACAGCCGAATGTTTCTGCAATTTCAAGTAAATTTTCTATTAGTTAATATAGAAATAACTGTTTAGGACATCTATTGGAGTTATAAGACAAAAATTAATTTTTTTTAGTTTTTGACGTATACAGGCAATTAAAAAAAATTGCTTTTTTGTAATAATCAAAGACTTCCATTCACCATAATTTTTTTCAGCATAACATTAAAAGCAAACCATTTACCTTGTTGTACAAGTTTTCTGCAAACGTACCAATCAAATAAACTAGTCTCTAATTATAACTGTTGTAAATTTTAAAAAGTGGTTCTGCTAGCGCCATAAGCCTTTTTTTCTTTATACAAGCTTATTTTATCTGACCATTTTTAAATTAAAGTGAATAACTGTGACTATAGGGTCGAGTGGGGTATGGAGCCGGGCTATGAATGAAATTTCCTTCATATTTTTATTAAAATATGATTTTGATGTCTATATTTTGATGAGAAGCTCGTATTATCAGATTACACATGTCATTATTCGAAACCGTTTTTCAACTAAGTCTTTGTTTCATATTTAATTAATTCGTTAGTCTTGCATTTTGGTGAGCGTACTCCATATTATGGGGCATAATGTCCGTCATATTACTACCGGCTTTTTTCCAATATTTTCTTGTAGAATAAAAAGTGTACAATGTAATATTTCTTGAGAGTATGATGTTATAAAAAAAAAATGATTTTAGAAATGATCAACACTAAATTAATATTTTCTTCTCAATCAAATTATGCCGCAAAACCTAGTTAGAAGCTCTTACTTCTTGAAAATGTTAATAAACGTGTAAATATCTTGCTATTGCCTTTAACAGATATTTTGTTTACCGACTGGTACCAAAGCAGCGAAAATTCAAAACAGGTGGTGATCAATGATATTCGAAAGCCTATTTATTTAGTTATTGTTTAACCCATGTAATTGGGACCACCCAAATAAATAAAATTGCTTGAAGTGTGCTTGAAATGTGAAATTGTAATTAGCAATTAAAGTAATTTCATAACAATAAGTTTTTATATTTTTAGTTTATAACCTCAAAGCTTACATGCCGGCCTCTTTCAAAGGAATAAAACATAATATTGCGCGTTAAAGTAAAGAGAATTCTTTCAGGTACATTAAGTCAAAAAATTAAAATTAGGAATGGAAATATGTTTATAACCTCTATAAATTTTTGAATTTTTTTTACATAATTGATCAAATTACCGACTGTTATCAAGCTCTGTTACCATCTCCATAAAATTTTTCGGACATCATGCCCCGTACATTATGTGGCAAGTTTTTATTGATTTTTATACATTTTAAATGTGAATAAAAACAATGTATTATACCAAAAATTAAAAAAAAAACTTTATGCATTAGAATTTAAGATTTTTACACTCCAACTATTTTAAAATATGCTATAAGTGCTTAATTTCTGCAAAAAAACTTTCCCATCTGTTTCTATCAAAAATGTTTTTTTTTATAGTGACTTTTTTTAACGCGTATTTTTAAACGAAAATTCTACCACATCTGTACTTTTCCAAACGAAGAAAGTCATATAATGCCAAAAAAAAACAAATTTAATGATCAACAAAGGCAAGCTCTTTTGGTAATTGGAATTTTTTTAACGCGTATTTTTAAACAAAAATTCTACCACATCTGTACTTTTCCAAACGAAGAAAGTCATATAATGCCAAAAAAAAAAACAAATTTAATAATCAACAAAGGCAAGCTTTTTTGGTAATTGACACCATGCCACATACCGACACCATACCTTACTATACCCTACACATGAAAAATTATTAAAAAACGAGTTGTAATTTATGTGTTTCAGATAATTTACTTCATTTTTTAGTTATCAATTATTTTTCATATTTGAAAACATTTTTATAATAATTAAATACTTTTTTATTGTAGTTACAATGTCTATACAAATTGTAATTGCACACCTGACTAATTAGATTTAAAATTTAAAAATTATAGAAACGATAAGATTGTTTAAAGAAAAACAGCTTTTGACACAGAGAAAAACCTTTTTCTTTAATTTTAAATATATATAATCAATAAAGGGTTTCATTGGTTGATACGAAATTTGTGGAAATCATATTGAACATGTATAAGATAAAGGAAATAGGAATAAATATTTAGGGATTAGGAATTAAAAATTAGGAAATAGGAATTGAAAATTCAGAATTTATGATTATGAGTTAGGAAATTATAATCACAAATTACGGATTAGCAATTAGAAAAAAAATTTTGAATTTGAAATTAGGAATTAGGAATTAGGAATTTGGTATTTCGAATTAGAAATTAGGAATAAGGAATTGAGAACCGAGAATTGAAACGCAAGAATAAGGAATAAAAAATTCAGAATTAGGAATTAAAAAGTGAGAATTAGGAATTAGGAATTAAGAATTAAGACATTAAAATTAAGAATTAGAAATTCAGAATAAAGAATCAAGAATTAATAATTATGAATTAGGCATTCAGAATTAAAAATTAGAAATAAAGGATTTAAAATCAGAAATTAGGAATTAAGAATCAAAAATAAGAAATTAGGAATCAAGAATTAAGAATAAAGAATTAGGCACTCAGAATTAAGAATTAGAAATTAAGAATCAGGAATTATAATTTAAGGAATAAGAATTAAAAATTAGGAATTAAAAATTTGGAACTAAGAATTAAGAACTAAGAATTAGTAATTAAGAAATAAGAATTAACACTTAAAAATTAAAAAATAAACTAAAATTGAACAAGCAATTATCTAATCAAGTTCTTTTAGGGTTTAAACTTCCTTCCTTGAATTATATTTTAAGAACATCGAAAAGCGTTTTAAATTTTCAAAAAAGCCTTTTTTGGAATATCCGAATGAGCTGAAATTTTAGGCTCACGAAAAATGATCAGTAAATCACGTTGACAGATTTTTCAACAGATTGGACCAATTTGAATAAATAAATTACCATTAATTACCATAAATTACCATAAATTACCGAAAATTTGAAATGACCTGCATTTCTGTAAATTTTTCAAATTTTTAATAATTTATATATTTGCCATTAAAATCTAAAATTTCCATAATCATACAAAATATTCAAAATTTGCTGAATTCATATTGAAATGCAAATAAAGTTACTAAAATTCTACGGTATGAGCAGAAATCATCTCTGCGTTAAAAAAACTTTTCCCTGGTTTTACACCCACCAATTTTTCCTTCTTCTCACCATTAATACTCAGGAACCAGCATTTTAATTGTGTACCAATTTTGAAAAAATTATTTTATAAACGAAATAAAATATGTTTTTATTAAAATCGAAAATTTTCTAATTTATTAATTTTAACAAAATAAAAACTTTTTTATTTTTAACAAAATTGTTGAGTTTTTAATTAAATAATAGAATTTTTGAATTAAAAATATAATTTTTAATAGAAAGCAACTGCAAAAAAAATCTGCCCAAATCTGACCTTTTAAAATTAAAGACCGAAGCATCGAGAATTGTAATATGGTGATTGTCAATTTTTTTTTGTTAAAGCTCCTTCGGCTTTAACGAAATCATTCTCATCACGCATCTCGTGCCTCGCACTCGATTTTAGTCTAAAATGTGGACTTTTCTAGATTATCTTCAACGCTATTATATCAAATGTAAAATATATTTATTTTCGTACATCAGCCTGAGATTGCTTATTCAAACACTGCCAAATAAAGTACAAACTTTATTTTTCATGATTACTTTAATACTTGTTTTTTATTTTGCATTAAATTTTACTCTCAGCTACCCTCAAAACTGTATAATTTCAATACATTTATATTATTACAATTCATAATATGCATTGGTAATGAAACATAACTATTTTTATTGTCTTGTTTTTATAACTAAAAAAAGTATTCATCCTGTGAAAAAAAAATTTTTTTGATTAAGTTCTTTATTTAAACTTGTGTCGTTTTTCCATAAATATAATTTATTTATTCTATATGTTATTTTTTCAAATTTGAACTAAGAATACGCAAAACGCAATACGCATCCTAGCGTAAAGTACTTTAAAGCAAATTTGTAGATATAATTTAGGCGAACAATTTTGTTAAATAAAAGGTTATTGTAGCTTGCATCGTTATTCTAGAAATTAAATTTTTTATTTTTAATACTATTTTTTATGATTAAAGGAAAATTTACTTGTCCTATTTAAAAATTATTAGATATACATCTGTAGACCTTTTTTCGGTGAACAGCTTTTGTCTGTTATTTTTTTTATACCTTGTATCGTTTTACAAAAAATGTAATTTTTTTATTTTTAACGTTATTTTTCACGACTAAAACAAAATTTAAACGTTCTGTCAAAAAATGATTGATAACAAATTTGTAGCTCTTTTTTAAGATGAGTAAATTTTGTCTATACATTTTGTTCATAGCTTGTGTCATTCGTCCAAAAATTAATTTTTTTCTATTTTTAATTTTTTTTCACGATCAGAACCAAAACCACGCGTTTCATAAAAAAATAATTTACAACAAATTAATAGATCTTTTTTCGATGAAAAATTTTTGATGCATGAAATTTTTCGTATCTTGCATATAGTTTGACCGCAAAATAAAATTATTAATTTATTATTGTTTTTTAAGAGATCAAAATTTAAACTTTAGATTATTCATAAAAATTCAAAAAGTTGTTACAATAATCTTGTAAAGCTATCAACAAGCAACGTTTTTTTATCTCGACTTTTTTCATATCCTGCGTTGTTTGGCTTAGAATGTTCATTTTCGTTTGCTTTTTTTGGATTTGAAACTGCTTTAACTCTGGTAATTTTTCATTTATCAAAAAAAGACATAAGGATAAATTATTTGTCATTCTGTGTGCTACAATCTGCCGTACATAGAAATTTTTAATCTTAAAAAAAAGTAGTCGACAAAATTTTTTAAATGCTTCAAGTTTTTGAATATTTGTCCAAGATTTATGGTTAACAAACTCATTCTATTTCTTTGGACCTTCAAACTGTGTGCCAAAGCACAATCCAACCCGACTAATCTTTCAAAAGTTATCCGGTATACAGACGACAATGACAGACAGACAGACACCATCGTTAAAATGATGTTTTCGTATTCAGGGGGTCTCAAAACGTGGAGATTTAAAGAAATCCGCAAAAGTCAGTTTTCGCATAAAACTAATACTTCCTCATTATGATGAGAATGTGATAAAAAATTGAAATACAAATACAAGTTAAATTAATTGCTGACAAGAATAATATATCAGGGTGACCGCAGAACATCATTCTTAAAATTTCACAAACTTTCTTCGACCAATGTTCATTTTTACTGACCATTAATATTTTAAGACCAAAAATGTATACTCTTGAGCATTTTCAATGTAAAATCTTTTATGAACATCGTAAAACAATTTTCAATTAAGATTTAAACATTTAAAATTTAGTATCATTGATTGTTATTTAAAACGCTCCTTATAAAAATTTCCTGATTTTTAAAAGACATTTTTAAGTCCCAGACGTTTCCCTGATTTTCAGGTATTCCCTGGCTTACGGACACCCTAAATTCTCAAAGCTACTTAATTAAAAATAATTAACAAAAGTGGAAAAAAGCCATAGTGGCACGCACCTTTCATTGTGCTACTCCTGAGTATTAGAAAAATGTCCAAAATCTGTTATCACTAAAGAAGTAAATCTTGATAAAAAAGCCTTTCAATACCACGTGTCGAGGTAACTAAAATATCAAAATCATGCAATAACGTGTGATTCCCAGGAGAATGTAATGTTTATAGATGCATGATGAAGTAAGTAACCTTCCCTTACGGCCTACTAGCTTGGCTTATATTTTTTGCATGATTAACGGTATTTTTATGCCGACTAAGAAAAATCTTGAGGAATTCACGGACAGGAAGCGTTCGGCATGCAGGACAAGGGACAAGAGAGTCGGTGAATTGCACGCGGCAACGATCGGTACGGAGAATCAGCAGTCCGTCAGTGTGTTTCTGGAACTCACGTACCATTCAGTCGCGATATCCTCGCTATCGTTTCTTTGGCTAGTAATGTCATTGGCTCTTTTCCTCTACCCTATTCCAAAAGTTTAAATCTATTTCCGCCACAAACAGTACGATGCAAATAAATAGTCGTGTTACTTTTAGTTATTTACGGATTAACAAAAACACACTAAAAAGAATCTATAATTCAATATTCAAAATATTTCGCAGCGTCAAAGAGAAACTTCAAGCTTTATTCTCAGTCTGAATTCATGTCTGCGACACATAGTTCCATGCAATTAAATATTTAAATAAGACTCTTGGTTATTTACGGATTGACAAAATACACTGGAAAGAATCTATAATTTAGTATTCAAAATAGTCTGCAGCTTCAAAGAGAAACCTAAGCTTTTTAAAAATATAAATTTTAGAATTTTGTCTTTTTACCAATTAACAAGAACACGCGTAGTATAATCGTCAATTCAGTATTTAAAATAGTCTGCAGATGCAAAGGGAAACCCCAAGCTCTTTTTTCAAGTCTGAATCTGCGTCTGACATAAATATATGAATACGTCTCTTTGTTTTTCACCGATTGACAAAACACACCCGTAAGAATCTATAATTTAATATTTAAAATAGTCTGCAGCTTAAACAAGAAGCCAAAACTTTAAAAAAATATGAATCTTAGTCCGCTACAAATAGATCCATGTGACTCTTGGATTTTCACCAATTGACAAGAACACACGATGAATAATCTTTAATTCAGTATTTAAAATAGTCTGCAGCCACAACAGAGAAACCACAAGCTCTTTTTATAAGTCTGAATCTATGTCTACCACAAATATTCTAATGAGGCTCTTGGTTATTTACCGATTAATGAAACACACTGGAAAGAATCCATAAATTGAAATTCAAAATAGTTTGCAGCGTTGAAGAAAGGTGCAAGCTTTTTTTAAATATTGATCTAAGTCAGCCACAAATAGTCCAATGCGACTCTTGGTTTCTTCCCGAATGACAAAAACACACTAGAAAGAATGTATAATTTAGTACTCAATATTTCTCCAGTCGCAAAAAGAAACCCTGAGTTCTTTTTAAAAGTCTAATTCTATGTCTGCAACAAGTATTCTAATACGACTCTTGGTTATTTACATATTGACAAAACACAATAAAAGAAATCCATTATGTAATATTGCAAATATTTTGCAGCTTTAAAGAGGAACCAAAGTTCTTTTTCAAGTATTGACCCAAGTCAGCCACAAATAGTCCCATGCAACTGTTGGCTTTCTATCGGGTGATAAAAACACAGGAGGAACGATCTGTAATTTAGTATTTAAAATAGTCTGCAGCCGCAAAGAGAAACCCAAGCTCTTTTTATATGTCTAAGTCTATGTTTGCCACAAATACTCTAATATGGTTGTTGGTTATTTACCGATAAACAAAACACACTGGGAATAATCCATAGTTTAATATAAGAAATAGTCTGCAGCTTTAAAAAGAAACCCAAGCTTTTTAAAAAAATATAGAACTGAGTTAGCCACATGTAGTCACATGCGACTCATGGCTTTTTATCAATTGACAAAATCACGCTGAAAAGGATCTGTGATAAAGCATTAGAAATAGACTAAAATTACAAAAGAAAAACCTAAAATTTTGTAAATTATATAAGTGTAGATCTAGGTCTGCCGCAAATAGTCACATGCAATAAAAGTCTTATAAGACATAATAAAATAAAAGGATTTGTTTGAGTTTCAATCGTGTGCAAAACTACGAACCATGCCTGTGATTGGCCAGAGCGCCCCACTATGGAGGCTGGTTGAACCTGATTGGCCAATCAAGTTTTTTTTCAAAAAACCTGGAAAAACGGGAAGCCAAATCAGATTGGTATTATATCCATTGTCCCTATTATTGTTTTCAAAGTGTTTGAAGATTTTAATTGCTTCTCGATGTTTTCTTGGAAAAATATTGTATGTTTTTGCGATGATGGTTGTTTTGTCAAATAATATGCTATGTGTTGTTTTAATATGATGATCAGCTAGTGCTGATTGC
>JAUELO010000322.1:181296-196170 GCA_032357855.1 Amphibolips quercusostensackenii
TTTATAATTTATGTTTGTTGTCGAAAATGTATCATTTTATTTAAAAATGCATTTTTTTGATTGAAAATGTAAGTGTTTAGCTGACAATTCGTTTCTTTTTGTTATTAAGAATAATTTTTAAACTGAAAATGTAACTATTTCATTTTTTGCTTAAGCATAATATTTTTAATTAACAATCATTCTTTTATAGTTGAAAATTTAACAATTGGACTGAAAATGCATGGTTTTTGTGACAATTCCTCTTTTTGGTAGAAATTCAATCTTCAACATTTCTTGGTTAAAAATTAAAATTTTAGGTTAAAAATTAATTTTTTTTGGTTAAGGATTTCACCATTTTGTTGAAAATTTTTATTTTTTGTTTGAAAGGTCAATTACTTGGCTTAAATATTAAGTACATTGAAAAAAAAATTACTACAATTGATGCATCGTTTAACTTGAAAGTTGATCTGTTTTGTAGAAAATTTGTCTGTTTTGGTTTAGTTTAAAAGGTTGAAAATTGGTTTTATTTTTAAATTAATTTTCAAACTAAAAAATATTTGGGCATTTCATTTACGATTAAAAAAAATCTTTTTTAGTTAAACATTCAACTACTCGGTTGAAAATTTATCTTTCTTGGTTGAAAATTCATCATTTTGAGTTGAAAAATCAAATGTTGGATTGAAAATTAATCTGCTTTGGTTGAGGATTCAACTATTTTGATTAACATTTGCTTTTTTATTTAAAACAGTTTGGTAGAAAGTTAAACTATTTGGTTGAAAATTTACTTTTTTATTAGAAATTAATATTTTTTGTTGTAGTATAAACTATTTTGTGAAAAATGCATCATTTTTGGTTTAATTCAACAAGTTGTAAACGATTATATTTTTAATAATTTTTTTATTTGAAAATTTTTACTATTTATTTTTGATTGAAAAAATCTTTTTCAGTTGAAAACTCAACTATTACGTTAAAAATTCATCTTTCTTAATTGAAACTTCATTCATATGTTAGAGGATTCAACCAATTTATTAAAAAAATTTGTTTCAGTAGAAAATTAATCATTCATGATAAAAAAGTGATCTTTGCTGTTTGAAAATTAACTTTTATTGTTAAAGATTCAACTTTTTGGACTAAAAATTTCACTCGTTTAAAAAAAATTTGTCTTTTTGACCTAAACTCAACAGTTTTTCTCTGAATTTTAATCTTTTTTAAATAAAAATTTAACAGGTTTGTTGAAATTCCGTCCTTTTGGATTGAAACTTCATCTTTTATTGTAGAAATTATTCTTGGCTTAATCTTTCTTGGCTTAAAATTTATCCTCTTTTGTTTGAAAATTCAATTTTTGGGTAAAAATTAATCTGTTTAGGCTAAGGTTTCTACTATTTTATTAAAAATTCTCTCTTTTTTTTGCCTTAATGCAAATTAACTTAGTGAAACCCAATAAGACTATTTTTTCTTGAAATTTAATGTTCGTGAATCATCCCGTTTAGATGAAAGTCCTAATATTGTGTTGAAAATTTATTTTATTGGAATTAGAATTATTTTGTTGAGAAGTAATTTTTTTTTAAATTTAAACATTTGGCTAAAAGTTTAACTACTTCATTAAAATTTTATTTTTTGTTTGTTTTTAGGTTCATAATTTTATTTTAAAATTGAATAATTTATCAAAAATTTAACTATTTTGTTTGAAAATTACTTTTTTTCTTGTTAAAGATTAACTTTTTTAGCTCAGAATTTAACCAATTCACATTCGCTTTAAAAACTGATCATTTTAATTGGAAATTAATATTTTCTAGTTTAAAATTTAACTATTTTACAGACTATTTTTCCTTTTTGGTTATGAGTGCAACTATTTGGTTAAAAATTAATTTGTTTCGGTTGAGAATTAAAATATTTTCATAAAAAATTCCTTTTTTCATCAAAAAATGAAAAAAAATTGTTCCATCCTGAACTACTTTTTACAAAATCATATTTTTTGTTTGTTTGAAAATTCATAATTTTAGTTAAAATTCATATGCACAGGTTAAAATTGAACAGTCTTGTAGAAAATCCTTCTTTTTGGAATGCAAGAAAAAAATTGGGTATAAAATTTAAGTATTTGGTTGAAAAATTATCTTTTTAGGTGAAGCATCAATCTTCTTAATAATAAATTAATCTTTTTTTTTTGAAAAATATCTTCTTCCTTTTTTTCGACTTTTCGCTTCCATAAATGCGAACTGAGTTTAAAAATCAAATAGAAGTTTCGTTTTTTCAGTTAAAAAATCTACTTTTAAAATTCAGGTTGAAAATTCATCTTTTTTTATTAAGAATGGTATTATTCAGTTCGAAATACACACTTTTGGTTTGAAACTTTACAGTTTTAAGTTAAAAATTTAACTATTTGGTTGAAAATGCATATATCTTCTTAAAAATATCATTCTCATGGTTAAAAATTTAACTATTTTTTGGAAAATGTATGCATTAGGTTAAAAATTCGTCTTTCCTGGTAGAAATTTTTTTCATAAAAGTACAACTGCTTAGATAAAATTCAATCTGTCTGAATTGAGAATTTAAATATTTTGTTTCAAATTGGCCTTTTTTGGTTAATTTCAATTAATCATTATTAAAAATACAAATTTTTTAATTAAAAAAAATTCAAATATTTGGTCCAAAGTTGAACTGCTTTCTTAGAAATTTGTTGTTGTTAAAGATTTATAATTTTAGTGAAAAAGTCATCTCTTTTTTGAAATCCGAAGTACTTTTATGAACACTAGTTTGTTTTTTGCTAAGCCTTAATTTGTTAAGTTCAAATTTGATTATTTGGTTAAAAATTGAACTTTTTTAAAGAAAATTTAACAATTTGTTAGAAAATTCAACTGTTTTGTATAAAATTGGTACACATTTCATAGTTTTGGTTGAATTTAACGGATTTTAATGAAAATAAACAAATTTTTCGCCTTGAAATATCAGCTGTTATATTTTTCATTGAAAATCACACTTTTTAGTTGAAAATTCAGCTACTTAGTCGAAATTTAAACTGCTTTCTGAAAAAACATTTTTTTTTCATGACTCATATCTTCAGTGAAAAATACATCTCCTTGGTTAAAAAATGGGGTTTTCTGCAAAAATTAGTCTTTTTGCTTAAAAAATTTTACAATTTAATAGAAAATTCATCTAATTGGTAAAAAATTCAACTGCTGTGTCGAAAATTCGTTTTTTGATTGAAAATTAATTTTTCAACGAAAATTTAAATATTGCATTTTTGGGTAATAATTGATCTTTTTCAGTTTCATAATTTAACTATTGGGTTTGAAATTGCTGTTATTTAATAGAAATTAGTCTTTTTTTTTTGGCAAAAAATTAATCTCCTTGGTGAAAAATTTAATTAATTGTTTAAAAATTAATGTTTTTCGTTAAGGATTCATCTTTTTTGGTATAGAATTAATCTTCTTGGTTGAAAATTAATTTTCTTTGTTAAATCTTCAATCACCTTACAGAAAATTCAACTATTTTTTAGAAATATCGTTTTTTTCATTTTAAAAATTCTACATTTTAGATAAAGTTTATTGTCTTTATTGACTGAAAAATCTGTCTTGGTTAAAAATGCATTTTTTGTTGAAAATTCGCCTCCCTGATCTGAATATTCATACCTTTTGCTAGAAATTTAATTTTTTTTTGCTTAATTTCAACAATTTTTCATTTGAAATGACAATATTTTTTTAGTCTAATATAAAATGTAACATTTTTTGTTGAAAATTAATCTTTTGTAGTTAAAAATTCAACTACATGGTCGAAGGTTAAAATACTTTGTTAATTTATCAGAAACAGTAATAAGTAATTTTACGAAAAAATTTCAATGAAAAAAAATTACGTAATACGAAAGTGGGAGGGGAAGTCAAAACTTACGGACCCTAGAAAAGTGGGGTACGTGGTTCAAAATTTTAGAAAAAAAAATTTCGTAATTTATGCACGGCCCCTAATCATTATAGAATTTTTGAGAGTTATTCTTTGTAAAAAATGCTATAGGTGTATACTTATGAGAAATAATATTATATGGTACACATAAATTAATGGTTTATTGTGTATTTCTAAAAACAGAAAATGAACTTCTATTGAAAATAAAGTTCTTTGACATAACTGTAATTTATAGTATATTTTAGCTGTATCATATAATTATCTACGTATACATATAATTACGCACCGATTTTCATTGTATGATTTCACATTTCTTTATAATTTTTGAGAGAATTCGTTTCCTTGTTGAGTGAAATTAGTGGGTACCTTAATCTTAAATTGATACATGACAAAAGGCAGCAATTATCCAATCAGCGAAAATGAAAGTTATATTTTGAAATACATATCTTAATCTAAGTGGAATCCAATAAAACTGCACTTGTACATATATGATTCAGACTTTAACCTAAATAAATAAATAAATGAAATTAAAAATTATACGTTTATTATTTATTTACTTTTTAATTTACAAAGGTTCCTTAAATTTACTGTTTATATATATATATATATATATTAATATAATAATAGCATATTATAATAACATATTTTATTATAATGTAAACAACCTCTTCTGCAATTGGATTGTTCGTTACTACGGGACGACTGAAAAATCCCGAAAAAATGAAATTCTCGAACAAGAAAATATTGCAAATAAAAAATTCCCGAAATCATAAAATTGCCAAAATATGAAAATCCCGAATCAAAACATTCTCAAATAATAAAATTTTTGAACAGTTTATAATATCACTGATTCTGAAAATTACCGAATAATAAAATTTTCGACATAAATTTGCCGAATTATAAAATATCCGACACTGTCAAATTCCCGACACTAGAAAATTCCCAAAATTAAAAAACTAGAAAAATTGTTTTTTAAAATAAATATTATTCATTCATTCAAAACACAATAATGAAATTTTTTAAACAAAGATATCCTTTCAATGCTTAATGTATTTTTTTAACTTATTGCTCATGTAATAAAAATATTGTTTTTGTATTATCTTAGAACATCGAGAAATATTTTTTTTAGTTATTTTTGTCTTAAATTTAAACAATTATTTAAAAGAAAAATACATTGAACATGAAAAAAAAATTATCAACATATGTCATTGTTGTATTTTTGATGTATAAATTCGATTTATTGAAGAAAATTCTTTTTAATTTTATCAATTTGATAAAATTCTAGTTGTCGGAAATTTTATTTTTCGGGAATTTCAGAGCTCAACAAGAAAATCCTACTACTTTTTCTTAAGCAAGTTCTTTTTGGTTGAATAGGCTACTTCTATTTGGGCTGATCTTTTATTTTTTTGGCCAAAGTATGTTTCTTGGTTAAAAATTTGACTGTTTTAGTAAAAGTTTTATCTTTTTTGGTTAAAAATGCGAATGTTTGTATCAAAATGTAATTATTTGGATGAAAATTCAACAATTTTATTAAAAATCATTCTTTTTGGTTAAAAACTTAACTTCTTTTTTGAAAATTTAATAATCTAAATGAAATTTCATTTCTTTCTTGATTCAAAAGTCTTTCTTGGTAGAAAATGCAACACTTTCAGTAGAAATTTTACTTTTCTTAGTAAAAAATGCATCTGCTTGTTTGAAAATTTACTTATCTTGTAAAATACTCAGCAATTTTTATTAAAAGTGGTCCTTTTTGGTTTAAAATTCAACTGTTTTCTTGAAAATTTGTCTTTTTGGATAAAAAATTCAAGTACTTTAGTAGAAAATTTAACTGCTTCTTGAAAATTCATATTTTTGTTTTTTAAATTAAATCGATCCGTAGAAAATTTAACACTTTGCTTAAAATTTTGTTTTTTTTTCTTGAGTGAAAAACCTTCTTTGGTGAAAAATTTAACACTTTTGGTAGAAATCTGATCTTTTTTTAGTTAAAAATATAACTGCTCGTTCACAAGTTTAATTATTTTTATGGAAATTCAACAATTTTATTGAAAACTTATCCTTCCTGTTTAAAAATTTATTTTTTAGTTGAAAAAATTCAACTGATTTAGAGAAAATTTAACAGTTTTGTTGAAATTTTGTTTCCTTCATGCTTAAAAAATCTTTTTTCGTTAAACCAAAACTGTATCTTGAAAATAACTAATTTATTTAACTATTATTCATCTAAAACTAAAATTTTTTTGAAGAAATGTTTTTTGCGTTTTTTGTTGAAAATTAATTTTTTTTGTTGAAGATTAATTTTCTTTTGTTAAAACATCATCTGTTACATTTTTCGTTAAAAACTTATCTTTTTACAATCTCATCAGAGAAGGTTTTAGATTTCTGTAAAATTCGACCCCCCTCCTCCCCGCTTTCGTCAAAAACCCAAAAAACAGGTTTTTTCGAATTTGTCTGTATGTCTGTATGTCAGTATGTCAGTATGTCTGGCTGTATATATGCCTTAAAGTAAAGGTCAAGTTGGTTAGCCAGACATTTTGGATAACAATTTAAAAAGTGAGCACATTAAATAATTTTTCAGACCACTTTTTTCCAAGATTTAAAAATCCTATGTACGTTTGTAAGTAGTACTCAAAAAGACGACCATTTTTTCTTCATGACCTCTTCTGTTTAAAAAAAATTACTGGGGTTATAGCATTTTCAAAATTTTCCCAAAAAAACGAAAATGAACATTTCAAGCCAAACAACGCACAATACGAAAAAAATGTTATGAAAAGAAAAACGTTAAATTTGGAACACTCTACAAGATTGTGACAACAACTTGTTGAAATGCTTTGACAAATCAAAAATTTAAATTCCGCCCGCACAAAAAAATATTTAAAAATCCAAAATTTCATTTTGCGGTCAAACTATACAAGATACAAAAAAATGATGAAATAACAAAAATGTGTATTAAAAAAAGATCTACAAGTTTGTTAGAAATCACTTCCTAGTAGAATGCTTAGTTTCTGTTTTATTCGTAAAAAAATGTATTGAAGAGATAAAAGTGGAATTTTCAGAAAAAAAACAAGATACAAGAAAATGAATAGGCAAAGTTTGTTGAACCAAAACAGAACAACGAATTCGTTATAAATTATTTTTTGATAAGATGCGTAGTTTTTGTTCTAACCGTTAAAAATAACAATAACGATAAAAAAAATTGATTTTAAAAAAAAAACGACGCAGGGTACGAAAAAAAATAAATTAACAAATTGTGTGCGTTTAAATAAGATCTACAAATTTGCTAGCGATCACTTTTTGTTAGGACGCGTGGTTTTTTTTGGTTGTGGATTAAACTTTTTTTTTCAAAATTCGTATTTTTTGTGGAGTTTAGCTGTTTTTAGATTAAAATTAAAATCTTTTTTGGTTGAAATAATAACTATCATATTTTATTTGAGAATTCATACTTTTTGGTTGGAACGTCATCTACTTAGTAGAGTGAAACCACTTTGTCGGAAATTAATCTTTTTGGTTGATGATCCATAACTTTAGTTTAAAATACACTTTTTTTAATTTAACTATTTTGTTTATATTTTTTTATAAAAATTAATTTTTTTATAAAAATTATTTTTTTTTTCTAACTAAAAGTTTTATTATTCCATATTTGGTTGAAAATTTATCTTCTTCAGTCTAAACTTCAATTATTTGTTTTAAAATTTCTCTATTTTGTTAGAAATTCAACTTTTTTGCTACAAAATTAATATCCTTGGCTGAAAATTCGTTTCTTCGGTTGGAAATTCCTTTAAAACTGAAAATATTTGTTTGATAATTTTGTGAATTTTATTAGAAATTATTCTTTTTTGTTGAAAAATGAAATTTTATATCAAATACAGTAATTTGTATATGAAGAACATATAACTCGGAAGGCAATGCGCGCGATCAATGTATTTCGGAGCGCGAGGCGCGACGATCAAATCACGTGCCGTAAGCGCGCTCAAACTTTTTTCTTCCTATTGTACGGTGCAGAGAACCGAGCGTGGAGCGCGAGGTTCAAATGATTTTTAAATCAAATATCGAGCACAAAACGCGGATATGGAAATAAGAAAGTGTTCCTTAAGGCAGATATAACTATAAATATAACTATAAGAAAAACTTTCTTTTTAATCTAAAATGAAAAAACTTATTTTTTCTATGTAAGCTGAGCACGAGGTGCGAAAATTAAAAAGAGCCAAGCGCGATGCGCGAGGTAAATATATTATCGAGCGTGAAGCGCGAGGTACAACAGCCGCGCGCCCTAGGCTCGCTCAAATTTGCAAGCTCTCTTAAAAATTATTGTTTTGTGTGAAGATTTAACTATTTGACTAAAAACTCGTCTTTTTGTTTAAATTCAAATATTTTCTATTTGAATCAAAAGAAATTTCTGAAAGAAATGTCAACTATTTCATTTTTTGTTCAAAATTAATTTTTTTGATTGAAGATTCATGATTTTAGTTAAAAATTTATCTCTTTGACTCAAAATTTAACTGTTTTTATTGATAGAGCGTCCTTTTTTTGGTTCAATTTACCTGTTATTGATCAAAAATTTATATATTTTTTTACTGAAACATCAACTATTACATTTCTCGTTGCAAATGTATTATTTTTAGTTAAAAATTCAACTACTTGATAAGAATTTGGACTATTTTGTTGAAAATTAATGTTATTGGTTAAAGATTTATCTCTATGGTTAAACATGTAACTCTTTTGATAAAAATGTTTCTAAGATTGCAGGTAAAAATATAGCATTTTGAACAAAAGATATGAATTTTCTACAAAATAGTTGAATTTCCAACCAAAAAAATTAATTTTTAAGCTAATTATGAATCTTTAACAAACAAATTATTTGCAACAAACTATATATCTCATAAGCTTTTAACAAATTAGTTAATTTTTTAACTAAAAAGAATAAATTTTAAACGAAATAGTTGAATCATTAGCTAAAAAATGAATTTTTAACTAAGAATGTAATAGTTAAATTTTTCATTAAAAACGTTAATTTCGATCAAAAAAGAAATTATGTTAAATAAAATAGTTAATTTTTCAACTAAAGATATCAATTTTCAACTCAGGTTATAAATTCTCAACTAAAATTATGAACCTACAACTAAAATTATAAAGTTTCAAACAAAAAGAAAATACATTTTTTACAAAATAGTTTAATTTTCAACCGACAGAGGTAAATTTTTCAACCAACAAAAAATTAGTGTTTTTAACAAAAAAGTTAATTTTTGACCAAATAGTTGAATTTCAAACCAAAAAGGATATTACTTTTACAAAATTGCTATATTTTGAAGCGAAAAAGATGATTTTTTTCAGAATACATAAATTTCCAACTAAAAAATATCAATATGCAACCAAAAACGAAATAAAGTTACATTTTGAGTTAAAAAAGTTGATTTAAAAAAACGAATTTGCATCAAAATAGATAGATTTTGCACAAAAAGGTGTTTTTTTGTAACTAAAAAAAAATTAATCTTGAACTGAAATAGATCAATTTCAGCCCACAGAGATCAATTTTATACCAGATTGATTAATTTTATTCGAAACACAAATATTCAACTAAAAAAGATCAATTTTTTATAAAAAATTAAATATTTTATTTTTAAGTCCAAAAGTTAATTTCCAAACAGTCAAAAAACGGATTATCAGCAAAGAGATTGAATCATTAACAAAAACAAAATAATTTACAACCGAACAGTTTTATTTTTGACTAAAAAAGATTAATTTTTAACGATTGATGGGAATTTTTAAACCAGGAAGAGGTTTCAATCAAAAAAGAAAAAAAAATCAACTAAATTGTTAAATTTTTAAGTTAAATAAACAAATTTTTTACAAAACAGTTAAATTTTCAAAACAAAAATATTAATTTTGAATAACAAAATTTTATTTTCAACCAAACAATTCAATTTTAATTAAAAAAAGACGAATTTTCAACGAAAAAGGTGACTTTTTGACAAAATTGCTGAATTTTTAAGAAAAAAAAGACGAATTTTTGTCAGAATACATAAATTGTCAACTAAAAAATATCAATATTCAATAAAAAATGAAATAAAGTTACATTTTGAGTAAATAAAGTTTATTTAAAATTTTAAAAAAATCTAATTTTCAGAAAAATAGGTAGATCTTGCACTAAAATTAGTTTTTTCGACTAGAAAAAAAGATTTGGAACCAAAATAGATAAATTTTTACCAACAGCGATGAATTTTCTACCAGGAAGATTAGTTTTTTTCCAAATACGAATTTTTAGCTACGAAAGATCAATTTTTCACAAAAATAGAATATTTAAGTTTTCAATCAACAAGTTAATTTTCAAACAGACAAAAAACGAATTTTCAAAATAGTGGTTGAATCATCAATTAAAGCAAAGCAATTTTTAACCGATTAGTTGTATTGTTAACCACAAAAGATTAATTTTTAACAATTAAGGACAATTTTTGAAAGAGAAAGATTCTTTACTCAATAAATAAAAAACTTCAACAAAACTGTTGATATCTAAGTTAAAAAAACTTTCTACAAAACAGTTAAATTTTCAAAACAAAAATATAAATCTTGAATAAAAAAGTTCATTTTTAACCAAATAGTTGAATTTTAATTCCAAAAAGACGAATTTTCAACCAAAAAGGTGACTTCTTAACAAAATTGTTAAATTTTTAACCTAATAATACAATTTTTTACCAGGACAGATCGATTTCTGACAAAAAATAAAGTAGAAGACTTTTCAGTAAAAAATAAATAATTAGTTTGCATTTGAGGGGGAAATCGTGAAAAGGGAGAACAGGAGATTAGAAAAAAAAACTTTAAAGCCCGCCATAAATATATGTAAATTTTGATGAATTCTATATCAATAAGTAATAGTTTAAATAAGAGTTAGAGGTAATTCTTGAAACTTTTGAAGTATTAGTTGAAAAAATTGGAAATTTTTCTCATAATATAGGTAATTTTCCACTGCGCATTGGTTTACTTTAGACTGCACTCTGTTTCTTGACAAGTGTTTTCTCATATTATCATTATTTAAATAAATGTGAAGTTCTTCTTCTCTCAAAAAATATAAATAAATAAAATATTTCTTGCTTTAAGTGCGCTTGCGTATAACAATCACAATGATCAATAATTAAATCAGTATACTTTTAGTAATTAACAGTGACTGTATTCTAGCTACAGCAATAAGTGAAATTCAGCTGACATTTATATTTTACTGACTTAAATTCAAAAAGAGCACTAATGATAACATCTGATCCAGCAGTTTCATAGAAACAAAACCAAAAATTCCTTTCATTACATGAAATCCACACCCCCGGTTTGGTGCAGTGAGAGTAAAATTTCAAAATTTGCTCTCTTCTTACGAAATCTAATCTGGATTGGCAATGGCCATGCCGGCTTCATGGGAACCTGTCTCGCGCAAGTGTCGTGTGCCCAGGTAGCAAACGAGAGGGAACTCTCAAACGTTACTGTTAATACTTGCATATGCCGACACATACTCACACATACCGACACATGCTTACACATACCGAAGGATACTTACACATACCGACACGTACTGACAAATACCGACATATACTTACACATGCTGACACATACTTACACATGCCGACTCATACTTACACATGCCAGCACATACTTACACATACCGGTATATACTTACACATACTTGCATATACTTGCACATATTCATACATAGAAAATAAAACCATACACATGTTTTTATATACATCACATACGTAGGATAAGGTATCCTACGATCGTCGCGTCTTACGGTCTTTCCAACCTGGTGCTGCTAACCAACGAGTCCCCACTTTTACCTAAAGCAACAGTAAAGGTTATAAAGGACCGTCGACAATTCTATCCAGCTGCACTCTCTCTGTGAAACTCTTGGAGGATCGTTCTTCCACAAAAGAAACCCCATCACCTCCCACATCACGTGCACCATGAGGATTATATTATTGGTACGTGTTTCGCAATTCAACTATAGTGATGTGAAAATACGAATTACCCCACGCCACACTCAATACACTTCCGTGATTCTCTCTACTTTCCTACGAAAGTGCACAATTTTCATAATCAGTTTATAGTGTGATTTTTTTAAATGTGCAATAGTGAAAATTGGATAAAATTGGTAATAGGGTTGCATTTCAATAGTAATAGTTGCCTGTAATTTATTTATTGGTAATTTAGGTTGTGAAATTTTAATTATTGCTCGCCTATGCGATATACTTTCACCGAAAAGGCGAGGCCCTTCAATAGCAAAAAAATAATCGCTAGTCGGAAGTTCATATCGTGCAAACAAGTTACAACAGTGAAAGTTAGAGGGTGATAAATTTTAGCTTATTGGATTCATTCTGTAAATGTTACGTGTTAGAAACTATATTAATCCGGTGCTTCACTAAAAGTTCAATCGTCACGTGTTCGATTCCGCGCGAAATAATGCAAACCTATAGATGCATGTCGACATAGAACTTAGTCCGCGGCTCCTTATGTGAGATTCTCGGGTTACACGACCTTAGACTCAATTATTTATGTCACAGATAGTTTCTCACACTTTTCCATCCTTTAAGTCATATAAAACGAGCCTCTCTCTGATATCTTCTTAGGAGTGACAAAAATTCATAAAATTATAGATCACTATCGATTTTATGAACCTTATTTTTTGTGCAATTGCTTAAAAAAAGGAAAAAAGGAAAATTTAGTTTCAGAATTTGAAATTTCTTTTCAAATTTTATTGTTTTTTTTCCTGGCTCGTTTTTTCTTATTAAATAGGTAATTTTGGATATGTGAGGTAAATTTGGAAACCCCTAAATTTTCTAAATTAATAGGATTAATTAATCAAAACGGTTCCAAGAATCTGGAATCAATTAAAGCCTTAACTGGTTCTAGATTCTGGTTAAAACCACTCACCTTAAGTTATACTTTTCAAGTACTTTTCATAAATAATATTTTTTTTATAAGAAAAGAAGTACATCCAAAGCAGCAGAAACTAAAAAATATTGATTTTGCATCACTACTTCGGTTTTGTGAACAACTTTAATAATTAACTGGATTGAATTATGCTTTTTCTATTTAAAATACTTTTATTACTAAATTTTTAAATACTTTATCTAAATATAATAAAAAGATATTAAAAATTGATTGATTATATCTTGCTCCAATGAGGCTGACCGAAAACAGTTTCTTCTACTGCGCGCAATTCTGGATTGTTCTCTCCTCTCTAACGTGTGAATTTCTGTTCTGATCTCATCGATCTAAACTGAAAGCATTTAAATTGAATTAGAGTTAACTGAAATAGAATTAAATTAATTTCTGAATAGACTAAGTACTAAGTTTATTATCCTCAAAAGGGCTAATTTAGTCAAAAATACCTATTTTTATTATGTAATCAATCAGGCACTTTACTCATGAGTTCTAATACTCAAAATATGGCCACAAACCTTATAAAATAACAAAAATAAATATTTTTCTATCTTTAAATACTCATGCTTCGGTATTTAATGAGGTTTACACTCGAAATCTTCTGAAAGTTTATAAAATCCTATTCGTTTCTATAAAACCCCTTTAAAATAATTTATAATATTTTGGAAACATTAAAAAACATTTCAAATTATTTATTTTCCATAATAAAATTTTAAAGGCAGGTAGATTTCCAGAAAGTTTTGAAATCATTTGAAATGCTTGATAATTTTTGTGACCTGATAAAATCACTTGGAATTTAAAAAAAAATATTTTGTAATGCCTCAAAGTCCTATGAAATTTCTAAATGTTTTCAGAAATCACTTGGAGTTCTGTGAAACTACTTGAAGTCCTTACAAATAACTTAAAATCTTGTGAAATGCCTTGAGATATTTTGAAATACTTCGACACTCCTTAAAATCTTTTTAAACAGTTTGGGGTCTCTATAAATTTCTTGAAATACCTTAAAATCTTTAGGATTTTTGTAGTATTTTATAAAATATTTTTTAATTCATTAAAATTTTTTACGAAATCATAAAAAATTTTTTCGATCCCTAGAAATTTTCTAAAATTTACTGAAACCCACACAAAAAATCCTCTCGAATCGCTTAAAATCTGTCCATGGTCTATAAAATCTCAAAAAAATTTTCAAAATTCCTCCTCTCATAAGATATTTTTTTATTCTTCGTAAGTCCTTGAAATATTTTGTAATTGATAAATTCTCTTTGGACTGAAAAATTTAAAACTAGAAAATTAGAAAAGCTTTAGCAATTGAAATATTCAGTGTCTGGCTTAAAAAATTTTTTTGCAGGTGCATTTTTCACTATGAAAAAGCTTCCAAATCATCAAAACTAGAAACAGAACTTAAAATTTAGATTATAAAAAATTATTGACTTTAAAATTTTTTGAAAATTCTGCATATTAACAAATATTAAATCTTCTAAAAGAAGCTTTATCTATTTTCGCTCAAAGTTTTTTGAGCTGAAACTTTCTAATTTGAATCAAGTTGATAAAAAACATATTTTTCAAAACTCTGCGAACTAAGCGGCTTGAGAATTCATTTTTTGGTAGAGAAATTCAATTGCTTGTTTCAATGTTGAACCACTTTGTTAAAAAATTATGTTTTCATTTCAAGATTCATCGTTTAGTTAAATTTTTGTTTTTGAAAATTAATTATATAAATTGAAAATGTAATAGTTTCAATTATAGATTAATAATTTTTGTTAAAAAATTATCTCTTCAGCTTATTATTTAGCTACTTTACTGAAATTTATTTTTTTGTTGTAGAAAAATTAATCTTTTTAACTGAAAATGTAATTATTCCATTTCATGTTGAAATTTTATTGTTGTTGAATATTCATTCATTTGCTTAAAAATCCGCTTTTTTATTCAAAATAATTTTTTACTTGAAAATGTAATTTTTTAATTTTCGGTTAAAAATTAATTTTTTTAAATTGAAAATTCGACTCTATTGGTAAAGAACTAATCTTTTTGGTCGAAATTTTCTCTTGCGGTTGAAACTGAAACTGTTTGGTTAAAAATTTTTTGTTA
>JAUELO010000322.1:230914-244678 GCA_032357855.1 Amphibolips quercusostensackenii
GGCATTCTCATTGATATCAAAAAGAGCAAGGCACTATTTTACCATTTAATATATTATGTTCTTTAATAACAATTTGCGATATTTTTCACTTTTTTAACGTTTTCTCAAACAAATATTCAACATATTGTATCAGACATTCTGAATGTTTAACTTTTGATGTCAAATTCAAAATATGTGACCCCAAACACCCCCTTATAAGTAGTTTGAGACAAACATGTGAAAATTGAATTCTTGACAACCATATTGGATCCACCATTTTCAATTTGTAATTTTCGAGATAAAATTTGAAATCAAGGAAGTTTATATACATTAAAAGCTATACAAAAGTTATAAACAATGCAAAAAAGTTAAGTGCCAAGTCGGTACAATAACCTTAATGAAAGAAAAACATTTTCTGCCACTACTAAACCACCATAAAATGCACAGATTTAAATTATTCCAATTCTTTTAAAAAAATGTTTTTGCTTAGTTTTTAATGTGGAACAACACTTTCTAAACAATAATTGAAAATATTTCAAGCAAAAAATTAAATTTTACTCATATGAAAAAGGGCTCCATAATTTTATTTAGAAGATATTTAAACACTTAAAAACTATCTGAAAATTATAAGCAATGAAGGAAATTCGAGTGAATTTTTTTTTTATATAACTTTGATGACAAAAGAATATTTTCTGTTATTCAAAGGACCTTCCTCAAGCGCACGATTGTCAATTTATATAATTCTTGTTTAATATTTCTTGATCTGTAATCGTAAATGAAACTTTCAAAACAATAATTAAAAAAAGGAAAACCGAAAAATTCCAAAAATTCCTAAATATTTTTAAATATTCATAAATATTTAAAGTATTTTAAAATATAAGTAATTTGAATATTTTTGTAAAGTATTTTTATTAGTGTTTATTGATTACGAAATCTGAATCATTATGCATCATATTTCCGATTTTTTTTAATCCCTTCCTTAACAAGACTTTAAGAATCGGATGCAAAATATTTTTAAAGGTCTAAAAAAAGCTAGCAAATTTTATTATATTCAAAATTCGGTATCTTGCAAAATAAAAAAGAGAATTAATCATCCTTTCTTGATTCTTGAAAGGAGTTTCTTATGTTTTCTACAGAAAATTTTCTAGGTGTTTTTGGATACTTTGAACACGGAGTATTTCCAGAAATTCTTTTTATTGTCCTAATTTTGTTTTCAATAGCTTACAAAAATTTCTGTAATATTAATATTTTTTATTATTTTTTATAATGTACATTTCGTTATGTTTAATTTTCTTGTGTTGTACATAACAATACAATGTATAATGAACATATAGTAAGGTGGGTTTACAATACATCATTTTGAAAAATCGAAAATGGCTAGTGCTTTAAAGCTACTACGTTGCAATAAGATCATAAATGTTAAATTTTTTGAAGTTAAAATAAAAATTTCCTGTTATACAAACATTTTTTAAATTTTTTCATGTATAGTTTTTGGTATCGTATGCTAATAAAAAATATAACTTTTGCTTTATCAAGGATATTTCAAAAAGAACCAAAATTTACATTTTTTTAAATTCAGTCAATTTTTAAAAAATTAAAAAAACGTTTAGTAGCATGTATGAAATGTCCTTGAGCCCCACTGGACAATCAACCCATAATTTTTGTGACGTCAATGAAAATTCTTTTTAGACTATACAAACTAACAGTCATTAAAAAATACATCAAACCCTAAAATTAAATAGTTTTCAGAAATGTAACGATTGAGAAATTTTTTCGAGATCTAAGGAAATTATGCCTTGCTTATTCAAATATTTAGGGTATCATTTTAATGTGAATTCGAATAAATGAGAATGACAGTAAGGATTCAAAAGAAACAAATTTTTTTACAACACCTTCAATTTTTAAAATTTCAATTTTTTGGACTAACCTATAAGACAGTTATACCAGTGTCTTTTTTCTCTAAAGTTGTGAAATCACCAGCTAAATTTTTAATTCTGTAAAAACTTTCGCAGTCACATATTTTTAAAATACTTTTAATAATGTGAAAAATAAGGGGAGTGTTTGAACTATCCTCCGAAATCTTATCGAAAAAGCTCAAAAAAATTTCAAAGGTTAAAATGTGTAAGTCTTATGCAAATTTCTCGAGTCAATGTCTTCTTCTCTGAATTATTTTTTATAATTTTGAAACAGTTTTGTATTTTCGCATATAATATATTTCTTGAATCAATTCACTTTTGGATTTTCATTTATAATATACTAGTTTGGCGACAATACCAAAAATTTAGTCTGTCTTTACATATTTTTTATGGCTAAGGAGATCCTTATAGAAAATTATAATTTTTCAAAGCAAATTTTGTACGGCTATAGTCGCTGATCCACATATTCTGAATGGGTTTATTCAGAATTAAAAACTTAAAAATTAACAATTTTTGATTGATCACATAAAATTCTTAGCATTTGTTAACTGTTTATTCCTGACTCCAAAAAGCTTCGTCTTGAGACAAGTTTACGCCTATCTGAAATCACCCTGCTAAGATTTGATATCCTGATTGGATATCCTTTAATGAAACCCTATAATACAAAGTAACAATAATAGGGTGAGACCTTCAAAAATATAAAGCTTGTACATAGTTCAAGATATTACAACTTTTGCAAGTTTTACAAATTTTGTATGTGTCTCGATACAGCTTACAGCAGAACAGGCACTTGATCATCAAAGATGTCAATATTTTACCTTTTATTAAAGTAGTAGCAACCACTATCCCACATTGACATTGCTAATATTAGAATGATGTTCGAATTAGGCTTGCTTAGGTAGAAAAGGCCTCGTTATCCGGATTCCTATTAAGAAAAATGGAATTTTAGATCCCCAGCAACGATGGGCACACTGTCCGACCTTTTATTAATTTAATTGAAAAGCAGAATACAGCATAGATTCTTATATACGAGTATTCCAAGAAACAAATTTGAAATTTTTGTAAAAGGTGTCTTTATTAGGATCCTCGCTCAGGGTATTTCCCCTCCACCTTCCGCAGCATGAATTGCCGAAATTTCTTCTGGGCGGTTTCAAGTGCTCCTATAGAATTAGCACAATAAGGTGACCAAATCATTGTGACGTATTACATCTTCGATCTTGCTGATGCATTTAGGAATAGTTGAATTGCGTCGATCCTTCTAATCGGTTTGCTTCTGATAATTATAGATCCTAATCCCCGATTTTGCAGAGCTAAGCGAATTTCTGATTTGTTTATCAAATTGTAGTCTATAGTCACAAATTATAGCCAGCTCTACGTTGAGTCTACTTACTGTAAGCTATCATCAGAAATTTTTTAATCAAATATGATGAATTCGGTTTGTTGATAAAGTCTAATTACTTTACATTTATCTATGTTTGTACTAAAGGTATTTTGAGAGCGCTAATTTACCAAATCCAGTAGACCAATTTGTATCTTTACACAATCCCTTACATCAGATATCAATGCATACATGTTCGTGTCATCAAAATATAGTAGAGATTTTGATTTAATGCACTGAGCTACACCTTTCATATATACAAAAAATAGTGGTCCTATATTAGAACCCTGCGGGACACCTATTGTATACGGTGCACAATGTTTCCATGCATATTCACTGTAGTGTAAAATATGGTTCCTAGAGTTGAGATATGACGAGAGCAGTTGATTCCTTAAGGAAATCCCACTTCAGTGAATTTAGACAGTAACGTTTCATGATTCAATTTATCAAAGGCCTTCGATGAATCTTTATACACGACATCAACTTGTTTTTTTTCTTCGAATGCTTCATATACAAATTGAGATAGAGTAGCTAGATTACTATATGTGGATAACTTTAGAACAAACCCATGTTGTCCTTCTGTTAGAAATGGTGGAACGGAGTAAAAACTCTGTCTTATGTACAATCCTCAAAAGCCTTTGAAAAATTGTTGAGAACCGAAATAGGCTAAGATCAAAAAAGTTAGACATTATCTGATATCTAGTCTCATTTTTGAGTTGAATTCTAGACAAAATCAAGTATAAGCATTTTTACTCAGTTGTATACCACTTTCTCCTGCAGGTAGTAAGTGTTCGATGCAAGTATTATTTTTGCACGTCCGAGTGATTTTTGCAACTGCGTGAGTCTTTAGCGTAATATGCAATGTAGCTTTGCTAGGAATCATACCTCGGTCTTGGATTCTGGTTTTGCTTTCAGAAAAAATTGATCGTTCGGTTACCCGCAATTGAGGGAACAGAGCCTATCTTGTTTCCGCGAAGAATCATGGGCAATATGTGGCCTTTATTTCGCCTCAAAAAGACCATGAATCATTCTGCAATCATCAAGGCGAAATTGAATGTCAATGTGGCATTGAATAATATATTAAGAAACTTTTCAATGCATTTGATATCAGGAATAACACTTCCAAATCAATTTTTTTTGAGAGGAAAGAATAATTCTTAAGGAGAAAGAGCGAAATAATTATTCTAGAAGATAAACAAATTGCATGAAAATACAATAAAAGCTCTACCTATAAAATATTTATACTAACACAATGAACACTCAAATAGATGTGCGTACTCAATGTATAAATTTAGCATTTCGAAAATTTCATAAAAAAAGTGGTTACATAGTGTCGACTAATTTTTGTCCACCAAATTTCCTCTGTTTCCCGGGTTTTTTTCCTATTGTGAATATAAAATCTTTTTTGGATAAAAACACAAATAAAACGCATTGAAAATGAAAGTTTTTATTTTTTAGAAACGTATATTTGGTCAACTATTTTTAGTGTGCTCATTTTGAAATAATTCTTAGACATCATTTTTAATGGCATTGGTATTAGCAATTAGTAAATGAATAATTATTGAAGAGTGATTACAAAAAATTTAATTTAATTAAATCAAAGATCTTTTATTATAAAACCCTTATGATAATTACATTTTTTAATAACATAGTTGATTAAAATTTCCTCAGTATTAAGATAAGCAATATGTATAACGTTTTTTTGTAATAAAAATTTATAAATTATCAATAATTAATCGTCAAGACCAAAAAAGTAAGTAATTTGTACTTAAATTATTGCTAGAAATCTTCAAATTTCTACGTTCTGTTTGAAAATTTTAAAATATTTGTATGTTTTAAATTATTTTAAAATCTTTTTAGAATTTCTAAATATCTCTTGAACTCACTTAAAGCTTTTTTTTAAATAGTTATCCTCCAAAATTACAAAATTTTGCTTTAAAATCTTTTAAACTCCTTTTTCAAATTTTGTAAAATCATTTAAAATAATTTGGAATCTTTTTCAATTTTCTCTTGAAGTTTATTTTGGAAAATAAGAAATCACATTATATTTTACCATGAGTTTCAGAAAACTTTTGTATTTTCTCAAAACATTTGAAACATGTTAAAAATCTTCAAAATTTTGTTTCAGAATCTTCAGACAACCGCATTTTGTTATCATTTTCTATAAATATTTTTAAATTATTTTTTTTTGGAAAGGGCGAATTTTAAACAAAATAATTAATTTTAAAACCAAATAGTTTGTTTTCCAATTAAATAAATGAAGAATCTACTAAAAAAAACAAAAACAAATTTTCATCGAAAGAATTACATTTTCAAGCAAAGAGATAAATTTTCCAATAAAATTTGTAATCTTCTTAAAATAAGGAATTCGGAACAAATTAGTTCAAGTTTTAAGCACGCAGATAAATTTTCAACCAAAAATAGAAATTTGCAACAAATAATGTAATACTCGATATTTCAACTAGAAAAGATTTTAATTTTGGATCAAAAAGAGTTGAATTATTAAAAAAAAAAGAATTTTTGACAAAATAGTTTAATCTCCCACAAAAGAAGATTAATTTTTAACTAAATGTTTGCATTTTTTTAAATGAATTTTTAATAATAAAAAAACAATTTTTCACAAAGTGATTGAATTTCGTACCAAAAGAATGAATTTTTAAACGAGAACATTCATTTTCTACCAAAAAATACAAAATCCTAACAAAATACATAGATTTTTATTTATCGCTAACGAAACAAATTCTTGAAATCCTTTCAAAACTTCTAAATACTTTTTGAAATTATTCGAATTTATCCATAAATTAAAAAAAAATTGCTCATAAATGTCTAAACCTTATACATATCTTTTTGAATGTTTTTTTTCTAAAATTGAAAAAAATTGCATAATTAAAAAAATTGTCTTCAAATTTTTGCATTCTTTTTTACAAATTTTAGAAATCTTTTGAAATTTATGAAGTATTTTTTAAAAACTAGTTTTTTTTATCAATGAATCATTCTAAATGTTCACAGAACTTTTAAGACAGTTTTTTTATTCTGTCGATAAAAGATCAATTAAAAAAAAATGAAACAATTCGATTTTCAGTTAAAAATTTCGTTTTTAAACTATAAAACTAAGTTTTAACAAAATTCTTTAATTTTTAACAAATAAAAGAAGAATTTTTAACAAATTATAGTTACCCAAGCAGATAAATTTACAGCAAAATAATTAAATCCTCAAGCAAAAAAATACTTGAAATCCTTTCAAAGCATCTAAATAAATGTCTTTTAAAATCATTCGAAATTTTTCTTGAATTTTTAAAAAATTTTCAATAAATTTTGACACTTTTTCAATAACTTTGAGATCATTGATCATTTTCTTAAAATTAAACAAAAATCTACATAATTAGATAAATTGCCTTAAAATCTTTCGGATCCTTTTATGACAATTTTCGAAATGTTTTAAAATTTTTCAAATATTCTCTCCGGATGACTGAGAAATGCCGAAAAACTAGATGCCTGATACTGTAGAATTCTTAAAATGGAAAAAGTCCTGAATAATAAAATTCCGAGAATCGTAAAATTAGCAAAATATAAAAATGCTAAATTCAATCATTTCCGAATAATAAAATTTCCGGCAACTTATGATATCACGGAAATTGTATATTCCGGAATAATAAAATTCCTTACAGAAAATTGCTAAATTATGAAACACACGAACTGGAAAATTTCCAAATTATAAACTTCCCGACTTTAAACAATAAAAAAAAACTTTTCTCAACAAAATATTATTTATTCATTACAAATAGAATAATAAGGTGTTTCATAGGAGAAACCTTTTTAATGTTTAAATTTTCTAGAAATTATTGTTTTAATTTTAAAAAACAATAATTTTATAAGAATTTTATAATAAATAAAACTGAAAACATGTGCACGTCAACTGAAAAAAAAATTTCGCCCTGAATTTTCTCCGAACCTGATAACATTTTCCAAAAAAGCTTTGCAGATTTTAATTTAAGACTGATTTATCTTTTAATTTATTTTTTATTTTATCTAAGAATGAAAATTTGATTTTTGAGAACTTTTTGTGTAATTCTTTCAAAATACTACGCATATTTTTAAACCAAATTTTTCATCCTGAAATATATTTCTTTCTTATCTTAATTTTTTCAATTAAAAGAACTTTAAACATTTAGAAAAATTGATTTGATAAAAATATTTGATTATTGTTCTTTTAATAAATCAATAATATTGATTGAAGAACAAATTTTTAATTGTTTAAATTTGAGAATTTATGATCAAAAATTTTCTAGTTCGGGTATTTTATAATTCGGCAATTTTCTGTCAGGAATTTTATTATTTGGAAATTTTTAAATTTGCGAATATTATGGGACGATTAAAAGCCCGAAAAATAGAATTTCCGACACTGTAAAATTCCCGAATCAAAAAATTTCCCAATAATGAAATTTCGAATTTGGAAAATTCACGAATAACAAAATTTTTAAATTGGAAAAATCACGAATAAAAAAATGCCTGAACTGACAAATACGAAAATTTTCAATTTATAAAAATTCCTGGTCAGTTTATAATATTACCAAACTGTACAATTTTTGAGTAAGAAAATTCCTGACAGAAAATTGTCTAAATATAAGGGATGACTGAAAAATTCCGAAAAATAAAATTCCCGGCACTATGGAATTCTCGAATAACGAAATTCCCGATACTTTATAAATTTATAATATTACTGAATTTAAAAATTAGCGAAAAATACAATTTTGACAGAAAATTGTTGAATTTAAACAATTAGATTTTTATTATAAATATTATTTATTTATTAAAAATAAAAATTTAAATATTTTCATAAAGAAAATTATTTTTAATGTTTAAAGCTTATAAAATTATTGTTTGAATTAAAAATAATAATTGAAATAATATATTTCTAGATGAAAAATTTAAAATTATTGTTATTTTAAATTCAAACAATAAAAATTTTATGAACTTTAAACTTTAACAATGATTTTTCATAAAAATATTTGATTATTTTATTTCCAATAAATGAATTTTTAAAAAATTCAGTGTTTAAATTTGGTTATTTTTTATTTTAGATATTTAATTATTCAGTAATTTTCTGTCAAGAATTTTATGTTCGAGAATTTTCAAATTTGGTAAAATTATAACCTGTCAGGAATTTTATTATTTGGGGATTTTACAGTTCTAGAATTTCATTATTCGATAATTTTACAATTCCAGAATTCCATCATTCGTGAATTGTTCCAATTCGGGAATTTATGTACTAAAAAATTTTGTCATTCGTGAAGCTACGACTGAAAAATCGCGAAAAATAAAATTCCTGACCCTGTGAATGTCCCAAACTGGAAAATCCCCGAATAATAAAATTTCCACATAAATCCCGAATAATAAACTTCTTGAATTAGGAAATTTCCTAATAATAAAAGTGCCGAAATGGAGGATTCCCGAATAACACAATTCCCAAATTATAAAGTAATTAATGATAATAATAACAATTCGGACATTTTTGTATTCGTGAATTTTTTTTTGTTGAAAATTTCATTATTCGTGAAGGTACGACTAAAAAATCCCGAAAAATAAAATTTCCGACACTATTAAATTTCCGAATGATAAAATTACCCAATAATAAGATTTACGAATAATACAATTCCTGAATACTAAAATTCCTGATTTTTGAAATCCCCAAATAACAAAAATCCCGCATTAGAATATTCCTGAATTATAAAATATTTGAACAACAAAATTCTCGAATTATCAAATATCCAAACTACAAAATTACGAGTTGTATAATTCCTGAATTTTAACAATTAAATTTTGTTACGAATACTATTTATTTATTAAAAACACAAAAATCAAATATTTTTATTAGAAAGAAATTATTTTTAATGTTGAATTTTAATAAATTATCGATTGAATTTAAAATAAGAATAATTGAAAAAAATATATATTTCGTGATGAATTTTTCAAAAATTATTATTATTTTTAAGTTAAGCAATAATTTTTTCAAACTTGAAACATTTAAAGTTATTTGCTTTTTATGAAAATAATTGATTACTGTTTTTAAAATTTATTTTTCGTGATATTTCAGTTATCCCAAACCAGCAGAAGGGACAGAAAATTGCCAAATTAAAAAGTATCCGAACCAGAAAATTCCCAAATTAAAACAATTATATATTTACCGCAATTTAATAAAAACACAAAAATCGAATATTTTTATCAACAAAAAGTTATTTTCAATGTTTGAAGTTTCTAACATTATTGTTTGAATTTAAAATAACAATAATTGCAAGAAATATATTTTGGAATAATTTTTTTTTCAATTATTGTTACTTTAAATTTAAATAATAATTTTAGAAACTATTAACATTGAAAATAAATTTTCGAATAAAAATATTTAATTATTGTACTTTTCATGAAACAATAAAATTTATACAAAAAAATTTTGCAATTCTTTAAATTTGGGAATTTTATGATTCGGCAATTTTTTGTCGAATATTTTTTAATTCGGTAATATTATTAACTATTCCGGAATGTTCTTATCAAAAAATGTTATTATTGATGAATTTTCAATTTCAGGAATTTTAATATTTGGTAATTTTCTAATTACGAAATTTTATTATTCGGCAATATTCTAATTCCAAAATTTTATTTTCTGGCAATTTTCTATTTCGGAAATTTTATTATTTGGCAATCTTACTATTTGGAAATTTTATTATTCGGGAATTTTATTATTAGGAAATTTTCTAATGCTGGAATTTCGTTACTCGGAAATTTTATTATTCAAGAATTTTCTAATTATGTAATTTTATTATTCAGCAATTTTTCAATTCGGGATTTTTATTACAAAGAAATTTGGTTATTTGGCAATTATCCAGTTCGGGAATTTTACAGTGTCGGGAATTTTATTTTTTGGAATTTTTCATTCTCCTCATTCCATGGAAATTGGATTGTAAAAATAAATAATTAATTTTTATTTTCCCATAAATTTCAAGACAATATGTTTATTCTCTTGAAACCTTTCAAAATTCACATTTTCTAAAACTTTAAATATAGATTCCCCTTTGGAATTTGTAGTCCCAGTTTCCCGGATAGTAGACATGATGTGTTTTTATTTTTGGCTGAATCATGTCATTTATTATATTTTTAAAATATACTAAGTTCCAGAAGAAAAATGATTGCTGGAGAAAAAAAAATATAAACACTTTATGCAACTTCCGAAAAAATACTTGAATGGGATAGTAAATCGTTTCTTAATATTTTTGTGGAAAGATTAAACATTGCATTGTCTGGTCCCAATTTCGTAACGGTTCACAACAGTCACATATAAATAATATTTCAAATGTAAGATTACGCCACTTGGAATTGGTTGGCTAAAAGCATTCTTATAGAGCTCATTGTTAAACTAACTTGTATTATGTAAAGATTATCACTTCCAAGGGATATTACCTAATATTTCACAATGGATTCCCAAATATTTATCTATGACACTTATCATAATCATAGGAAATTCTGACCTTCGTTACCAGAATTACTCTCGACTCTATTTTTGTATTACAGGTACACATCGCACACCGTAATAATAACATAATCTTTCTCATTTCCATTTTTTATTAAAGTTGTCTGAAATGACATGAAGCTAAAAGACTTATCATTCTAATCCTCAAAGTGCGGTAATGAGGAGGAAAAATTATCGTTTAGGCTTCAGTTCATATCACCTTTAGCCTAAGGAAAAAACATTCTATACTTAAGTATATTCAAGAATTTTCAGGAAAGACAATTACACACACACACACACATATATATATATATATATATAAGTAATTGTCTTTCCTAAAAACTCTTGCGCAAGAAATATGAAGATACATTTATCACAAGAGTTTAATATTTGATTAAAAATGAGAAAGCAAATAAAGTATTTCATTTTGGTCAAAATGGGTTAAAAATGTTTAGGGAAAGTTTGTTTGTAATGATTGGAATTTATTTCTCAAATATGCTTCGTTATTTAATGACACGAATTTACATTTTTCATGTCATTTTTTCATTACATTAGGTTTTCTATTTTTATTTTTATTTTTGATTCAGAATTATCAAATTTTCAAAATGAATTGCTTTCGATGATTTTCATGAGCAGCCTATTTAAATTTTAAAAATAAGCTTTAAAAAAAAATCCACTAAAGAAACTCTTTTTAAAAGTAAACAAAAAATAAATTGCCGAGCTTTATAGCCTGATATAGAAAAATTGAAATTTTCCTCCCACCCTGAAGTTCAAAAATTTTTAAAACGTTCAAATATTTATTTTAGAATTTATTTGTTTTCGTTAAAAATTTTATTATTTGTTCGATAATGTGATTACTTTATTGAGAATTCAATGATTAAGCAAAGTTCTTTTTTTTTTAATTTGATAATTCAACTATTTTGTTGAAAATGTATTTTTTTGGGGTTGAAATTAAAAAATTTGGTGGACTTTTTTGCTCTCTGGGCTTAAAAATCATTTTTGGTTCAAAACTGAAACCGTATTTAAATTCAGATTTTTTGTTTGAAAATTGATTTCTTTTTTGGTAGAAATTTCACCTCTTCAAAAAACACCTTATTTCGTTGAAAATGAATTTTTTAATCTAAATATTCAACTAATATATATTTAGTTGGACGTTTATCTTTTTTAGTGAAAAATTTAATTATTTGCTTAAATTTAAATCTTTTTTTTCAATTTAACTACGTGGTTGAAAAAGCATGCAATCTGTTTGAAATTTGTCATTTTTGTTAAAAATTCAACAGGTTGATGAAATTTTAGACTCTCTTCTAAAAAATTATTTTTTTTTTGTCTGAAGATTCATCATTTAAGTTGAAAATTTATATTTTTTGTTGAAAATTGAACTATCAATCAGAAATACACTTTTTTCGTTGAAAATTAATTTTTAAACTGAAAATTTAACTACTTACATTTTAGATTGATATTTTTGGTTGAGAATTCGTCTTTTCTGTTTGAAAATTTTATTATTTTTTTGATTAAATAATCGAAAATTCCTCTTTCGGAACTAAAAATTCCACGATTTTGTAAAAAATCAATAATAATATAAATATAATATATAATAAATATAATATATAAAATAATTAATAAATAATTTATTCGATTTTTTTTCGCTTTTTTAGTTGTAAATTGAACTATTTGATTTGATATTTATCCTTTTTGTAAAAATGTATATATTTTGTTAAAAATTCGTCTTTTTGGTGGAATAAAATTGTTACAATATTGTTAAGAATTCAGCAGTTTTGTTATCAAGTTGTTCTTTTTGTTTAAAAATTTAACAGTTTTGCTACAAATTTGTCTTTGTAGTTTATACATTTTATTATTTTAGTAGAAAATTTGTTTTGCAATTATTATTTTTTTTAATTTATATTTTGTGGTTAAAAATTTAACTTATTTTATCTTTTTGTCTTAAAAAATTCAATAATTTGGTGTCAATTTTTTTCTCGATTGGCTGAAGCATTTTTTTCAGAAATTTAACTTTTCTCATGAACATTCGACTTTTTGGTTTGCAAATAATTTTTTTTAGGTAGAAATTTAATTTTTTTGCTTAAACTGCAACTGTTTGTTTGAATATTAAACTTTTTTGGTTAAGTATTGAACTGTTTTGTCAAAATTTATCTTTTTTTGTTCCAAATTAAATATTCGGTTAAGAATTTATTTTTTTAAAATGAGTATTAAGATATTTTGTTAAAAATTTATTTATTTTTTTTTATTTAATTTTTGGTAGAAAATTTATCTTCTTTGTTCAAAATTATTTTTTTTCTTGGTAAAAATATACCTACTTGATTGAAAGTTCAACTCTTTTGTTAAAAGATTAGATCCTCGATTGATCATTCATTATTTTAGTCGAAAATGATCTCTAAAGTTAAAAATTTAACCATTTAATTGAAAGTATAGTTTTTTTGGTTAAAAAAAATGTTTGAAACTGAATATTGAACTATTCCATTTTTGTTGAAATTCATTTTTGATTACTGAAAAATCAATCACTGGAAAAAAATTAATTTTCAGAGTCATAGAGAATTATTTCCCACCATAAAATAAAAAAAATTTTGAAACATTCGTTGTTTCAAAAATATTAAGTAGGTCATGACTCACATACGAATTTCAATAAAAAGTATTCGATGCAGATTTAAAATTTTAAAATATATTTATTCGTTTAAGGGCATGTTCTACGTGATGATGTCACCAAATCAGTCCTCGATTGTGAAATTTTTTTCGGTGTTCACCAAATGCAAACGCAATGATATATCGCTCTCAAAGTTTGGAAAATATTAAATGAGACAATAAATTGCGTTTGTATATTTAGTTCAAGTAATAATTTTGAGAAAAATTTTACGAGTAAAAAATAAATGTGTAAAATTATTTTCATTTTTTCGGTGCTCACTACGTCCACACGGATTGAGACATCGTGTTTAGAATTTGAGAGATTAAATAAAAAGCACTAAAGAACGTTTGTA
>JAUELO010000322.1:274781-287993 GCA_032357855.1 Amphibolips quercusostensackenii
TTTTCGGTAAAAGATTAAAAATTTAACATTTTTGTAAAAAATGTCATTCTTTCTGTTTGAAATTCAACTATTTGATAGAAAAACAATTTTTTAGTAAAAATTTTACTTTTTTGTTGAAATTTCATATTTTTAGGTTAAAAATCTGTCTTTCATACGATTTATTTGACATTTTTTTGTCTACTTTTCCCCTTTTCCTTTTCCACGTTTCCCTTTTCACCTTACCAACTTCCCCTTTCTCTTTTTCCTTCCCTCTATTACCCGTTACCCGTTTCCCCTTTACCCTTTTCCTTTAAACCTTTTATACTTTCCCCTTTTGCCTTTCGCTTTCTACTTTTCCCCTTTTCCCTCTTCCCCTGCACCCTTTACCTCTTTCCCCTTTCTCTTTCTCTTTCCCATTGTTCGCTTTTCCCTTTTCCCTTTTTGTCTATCTCTTTTCATCTTTTCCTTTCCCCCTTTTGCCATTTCCCTTCTCCCCTTCACCCCTTTTCCATTTCCCTTTTCCCCTTTCCCTTTTCCACACACTGTTTTGTTTTGTACATTTTTTGGATAAAATTCTCTACTGTGTAAGTAAAGCAAAACCGATATAAAGATGTCAACGGGAAAGGGGAAAATGAAAAAAGAGAAAGGAAAACGGGGAAAAAGGGAGGAAAAGGGAAATTCAACATTCTTTTGCATTAGGTATCTTTAAAATATCAAGATTGTTTTAATTCTAAATATACCTAAAAAATTAAAAAATGTGTTCAAAATTCTTAAATTATAATCTTTTTGAAGATGTTTTTTATTTAAATTGTTTTTAGTATAAAAAATACTCATTTATACTGATAATTAGATGTTCATATACATTTTTTAAACAATTGATAATTGTTTTTAACAATTTTCTCTTAGAATAGAGTTAGAACGTCGCAGTTTTTCCTTAAATTTTTCACTTTTTGTCTTATTTGAATTAGAGTGAGGCAATAATTAATCAGTGTTAACAAAAATAATTGTTTAAGCAAATTATTATTATTTTTAATAATATTCTTTTTGCTGATTGGTAGCGAGTTGCGTTTTTTTTTTTAATTTGAACAGTTTGTTTATTTTTTACCTAAAGTGAGTTAATATTTTATTCATTTTAGCAAAAACAATTATTTAAACAAATTATTATTGTTTATAACTATCTTCCCCTGTAGTAATGCTTGATAGTTGCGCTCTTTTTCTGAAATTTTTAACTTTTTGTACATTTTTCACTTAGTAAGGTGATAATAAAAATTGATGCAAGTTAAGAAACATAACGGTTTAAGCAATTCATTATTGTTTATAAATATTTTCTCTTGGATAAGTACTAGAAAGTTGTGGTTCTTTTTTTTTTTGTAAATATATTTTTTTCTCAAATAAACCAGAAATTTGAAATATTCTTTGAATTTTCTATATAGATCATATTACATGTAAATTTTCTATGAAATAGGTGCTGAGAGCCTTTTTGTCTACATAATAATAATATTTAATATTTTTTCCTAGCTTGCATTAATTAATAACGCTTTAAGATGAAAGTTGACAAAAAATTCAAAAATTCAAAAAAAAACGGCAGACTCCAGAAATTATCTAAGCAATTATCAACTCATCAATTATCTAATTTTAAACAATAACAGATTGTTCAAACAATTATCCTTGTCAAATTTTAATAATTATTAGCAAACTCTAAGTATAGAGTAGACAAAAAGTTGAATATTTCAACTAAGCCCGCAACATTCAAACATTATTCAAAGATAATATCATTTAAAATAATAATAAATTGTTTTCAAAATAATTTTGTTAACTTTATTTAATTATTCACCTTACTATAATCAAAAATTGGACAAAAAATCAAAAAATTTTGACAAAACTGCAATTTCCTAGCATTATTTTAAGAGAATATTATTAACAATAATAATAAATTGTTTAGACGTTTGGTTAAAAGTTTTAGTATTTGGTTAAAATTTTCATTACTTTGTTGAACATGCAACTATTTTGTTAAAAAGTCATTATTTTTTTGTCAAAAATTCAGCTGGTTGGTTAAAAGTTAAAATACTTTGTTGAAAAATAATTTTTTTTGGTTGAAGATTCATCTGTTTGGTTGAAAATCTGTCCTTTTTTGTTAAAAGTGCAACTGTTTGGGTCTAAACTAATTTGATTGCGTTGAAGATTCAATAATTTGGTAGAAAATTAAAATATTCGGTTGAAAATTACTTTGTTATCAAAAATTAAACTATTTACATGGAAACTTAGGTTTTTGGTAGAGAATTAACTTTTTTGTTAAAAAATCATATTTTTGTCTAGAAAATTAAACCGTTTTGTTGATAATTCGTCCTTTTGACTTTGAGATTCAACAATTTTGTTTAAAATCATGTGTTTTGTTGGAAATTCCAATTTTCTGGTAGAAAATTTATCTTCTTGCTAAAAATTTTATCTTTTTGGTTAAAAAGTTAACCATTCGGATAAAAATGTATTTTTTATAGTTGAAGATCAAACTACTTAGTTAAAAGTTGATCAAGTTTGTCCAAAATTCATTTTTTAAGATTCACCTCCTTCGCTCTAAGTTTATTATTTGGTTTAAAATTAATCTTTTTTAGTTGAAAATTCTAATACATGGTTGAAAGTTCAAGCAGGTTTTTCAAGAGCATATTTTTTTAATATTCACCTCTTTGAAAATTTGACTATGCTATTTTTAAAAAATCAATCTTTTCGGTTGAAAAAATTATCTTTTGGGTTGAACTCCTTTGTAAATTTTTTTTTTATATTTATCATTTTAGTTAAAAATGTATCTCTTTGGTCAAAAATATAACTATCTTGTTGAAAATACGACTATTTGTTAAGAATTGATTTTTTTAACTAAAAGTGTAACTATTACGTTTTTGGTTGTAATTTTTTTTGTAGCTGAAAACTCTCCTATTTTGTTAAGAATTTGTCCTTTTTGACCGAAAATTAATCTTCTTGGTTAAAGTTTATCCTTTTTAGTTAAAAATGTAAGTGGTTCTAAATTAATCTGGTTTGCTAGAGGATACAACAATTTTATAGAGAATTAAACTATTCGATTAAAAAGGAACTTTTTCGTTCAAAGTTCATATTTTTTGTTTAAATGTAACTATTTTGCTTTTCGAATTAAGGCTTAAAATTGATCTTTACTAGTTGAATCTGTAAAAATTTAGTTGAAAATTCGTTTTCTTTTTCGGAAGTTAAAAATTCATTTTTTAATTGAAGATTTAACAATATTCAATTTTCGGTAAAAGATTAAAAATTTAACATTTTTGTAAAAAAAAGTCATCCTTTCTGTTTGAAATTCAACTATTTGATAGAAAAATAATTTTTTAGTAAAAATTTTACTTTTTTGATGAAATTTCATATTTTTAGGTTAAAAATCTGTCTTTTAGACGATTTGACATTTTTTTCCTACTTGACTGCAAAATCTTTTTTATTCGAAAATTCTTAATTTAATTTGAAAATATATGTCCTAATTTTAGTAGGAAAATGCAAATATTTTGTTGAAAACTAGTTTTTTTGTTGGAAATTTACTTTTTTAACTGAAAATTACACTATCCCATTTTTGGTTAAAAATTTTATCTTTTCGAGTTAAAAAGTTCACCAAATGGTTCAAAATTTATCTTTTTTAGTTGAAAATTCAACTTGTTAGTTGAAAACGCATGTATTATATTTAAAAAATCGTATTTTCATGCAAAAATTAATCGTTTTCTTTAAAAATTCAATAATTTTGTTAAAATTTAAACAACTTTGTTAAAAATTAATTTTGTTGATGAAGATTCATGATTTCAGTTACAAATGTAGAGTCTAGATATTTTTGGAAGTAAAATTTGGTTTTTTCAATGTAATAAAGTGTAAATAACTAACTTTCACACTTTTGAGGAGTTCACATGACAATCGACCATTTTTATTGCTTACAACAATTGTTCAAACAAATTTTTATTATCTTAAGCATTTTTAAAAAAAAATTTCGTTTCCTTAAGTTATTAGCAGACTGTTGTTCAGTAATGGCTCTGTGCTTTTGGACAATAACAATTGATAATTTAAAAAAAAATTAATAAAAAATTAATTCATTAAAAAAGTTTAAAAATTAGTTATTAACAGTTGAATACAATGAAAAAACCATGTTTTTAGGTTTATAAATAGCCGAAAAAAGCATTTGTTAATTAATTTTGTTAAAAAAATTATCAACTGTTATCGAAAAATAGCACAGAGCTATCACTAAATAACAGTCTGCTTATATCCTAAATAAACGCAATTTTTTTGTCTAAAAAATGTCTTAGATGATAAATATTTGTTTCAAATATTGTTGTTAAAAATCAAAATTGTTGATTGTCATGTAAGCCTCCTCAAAGTTTATGAATTAGTTACTTACTCTTCATTATATTAAAGAAAAACAAATTTGTACCTTTAAAAATAGCCCGACAATGCATTTGTTAATTACATTTGTTTAAACAATCATCAGTTTTTATTGTCTGAATAATTATGACGATTTTGTGACATTGTCGTATAATTTTTGACCGATTCAACAGAAAAAAACTTGAATTATCTCAACATAACTACCTGCTATGGATAATTGTTTATAAGATAAAAATTTATTCCTTACATTTCTAAAATTTAATTAAAACATGGTTTCTGTCTACTGATTGTTTAAATTTCGTGTAAATCAATTCACGAATAACTGCCAATCATTTTCATTACATTTTCACTCACTTATTTGTTCATAACAAACTCAATACATTTTTTAACAATTTCTAAACTGTTAGCAAACTTTTCTGGGCAGTTGCTTCATTTATTCTAGGCATTTTAGATTGAATGCAAGTATTTTTCGAAAACCGCTACTCTTCTAAAAAAAAAACTTTTATTTTTGTTATCAAATAAAAATATAAAAAAAATCTGTTATTTTCAAATCAGCCTCGACCGATCTATGGAGAATTTTATTAGCTTTGATAAAAAAAAAACATTAAAATTGGATTAAAATTTTAGCCTGTAGACTGATTTGTCCAGCGGCACCTTTTTCGTTCTACTGTGCGTCAAGCCACTTTTCCTTTTAGGACTACAACACTGGTACTGATTTAATTAGTTCAATTTGTACTAATTTAGATTTGGAGAGCAGCTGAATTCACGGTCCAGAAAAAAGGTTATAATGGAATAGTAAAAGGTGGTGGAAGAAAGGAAAAGGTAATGAGTGAACGACAAGAAATGAGCCAGGTGATGAGGACGGACGTTGGGTTAAGAATCGCGGGGACAAGTGAAAGTCACGTGGGAGTCAACGTTCAACTAAGAACAGTAGTAGACTGTAAAATGTGTAACAATAGTTCCCATAGTGTGCAACACTTGTATTGTGGCACTGGCTCAAATCTAGTCACTCCCACAGGACAATTATTACATCACGCAATTTCCTCGGAGTTTCGCATCCAGTTTTGATTTTTCGCCGGGATAGGAGACGTCTCGGGCGTTCCGATCAGTCTTCTGTTTCCTTCTTGATATGCGCTAACATACAAGATTCCTATCCGATCTTGTACACTCCCAATTCAATCTTTAAGGGAAAAGATTCATAGCTCATTTGTACACTGCTTTGATGAAATCGTCAAGTTAAACACATTATTGTTCCAGGAGACAGGATGTAGCTTTACAGTTTTCAGGGCTTTCAATTTCATTTTAATTAATGCAGCCATTATTTCGATGTTTCTACAGTGAATTCCTATAATGCTATTTGTCTGAAGTTGGATAAAAACGTTGCAAACAATTGAAAACTAAATTATCTGACGACAGCTAATTTTTATTAACCTCAACATGTCATTTCAATGATTGCAGCAATTTATTTTCATGTTTTTACAGGAAATCCCCGAGATACTATTTACCTAAAGTTGGTTGAAACGTTGCAAACAATTGACAACTACAATTAGCCGACGACGGATAATTTTTGTCCGCTTCGTATTCCGCCACGTGTGCTTTTATCCGCTTTAATTATTAAAGCAATTTATTTTGATTTTCCCACAATGAATCCTTAAGATACTATTTATCTGAAGTTGGATAAAAACGTTGCAAACACTTGAAAACTAAATTATCCGGCGACGGATAATTTTTATCAAACTTAAAATTTCTTTCTAATTATTGCAGCAATTTATTAACATGTTTCTACAGTAAATCCCCGAGATACTATTTATCTGAAGTTGGTTGAAACGTTGCATCAATTGACAACTACAATTACCCGACAACGGATAATTTTTGTCCGCCTCCCATTCCGCCTCGTGTGTTTTTATCCGCTTTAATTATTGAAGCAATTTATTTTGATTTTTCCACAATGAATTCTTAAAATACTATTTATCTGAAGTTGGATAAAAACGTTACAAACAATTGACAACTACAATTACGCGACAATGGATAATTTTTACCCGCCTAGTATTCCACCTCGTGTGTTTATATCCGCTTAAATTATTGAAGCAATTTATTTTGATGTTCCCACAGTGAATCCTTGAGATACTAATTATCTGAAATTAAATAAAAACGTTGCAAACAATCAACAACGACAATTGTCTCACGACGTATAATTTTTATCCCCCTCGAAATTTCATTTCAATTATTGCAGCAATTTATTTCGATGCTTTCACAGTGAATCTCCGAGATACTATTTATTTAAAGTTAGTTAAAACATAGCAAACAATTGACAAATACAATTATCCAATGATAAATAATTTTTATCCGTCTAGTGTTCCGCCTCGTGTGTTTTTATCCGCCTCAATTATTGCAGCAATTTATTTTGATGCTTCCACAGTGAATCCCCGAGATACTATTCATCTGAAGTTGGATGAAATCCTTGAAAACAATCGACAACTATAATTATCCGGCGATGGATAATTTTAATCCGCCTCCTGTTCCGCCTCGTGTATTTTTATTCGATTCAATTATTAAAGCAATTTATTTCGATGTTTCCACAGTAAATCCCTAATAAACTTTTCGTCTAAAGTTAAACAAAAACGTTGAAACCCATGGAAAACTACAATTATCTGACGATGAAAAATTTGCATCCCTTTCGAAATTTCATTGTAATTATTGCAGCAATTTATTTCGATGTGTCTACGGCAAATCCCAAAGAAATACTAGTTATCTAAAGTTAGTTAAAACGCTGATAGCAATTGACAAATACAATTATCCGATGATAAATGATTTTTTTTCGCCTCGTGTGTTTTTATACGCCTTAATTTTTGCAGTAATTTATTTTGATTTTTCCACAATGAATCCTTGAGATGCTATTTATCTAAAGTTAAATAAAAACGTTGCAAACAATTGACAACTACAATTACGCCACGATGGATAATTTTTATGTGCCTTGTATTCCGCCTTGTGTGTTTTTATCCGCTTTCATTATTAAAGCAATTTATTTTGATATCTCCACAGTGAACCCTTGAGATACTATTTATCTGAAGTAGGATAAAAACGTTGCAAACAATTAAAAATGACAATTGTCTGACAACGTATAATTTTTATCCCCCTCGAAATTCCATTTCAATTATTGCAGCAATTTATTTCGATGTTTTCACAGTAAATCCGTAAGATAGTATTGATTTGAAGTAGGTTAAAACGTAGCAAGCAAATGACGAATACAATTATCCGATAATGGATAATTTTTATCTGACTCGTGTTCCGCCCCGTGTGTTTTTATCCGCCTCACTTGTTGCAGCAATTTATTTTGATGCTTCCACAGTAAATACCCGAGATACTATTTATCTAAAGTTCTATAAAAACCTTGAAAACAATTGACAACTACGATTCTCCAGCGACGGATAATTTTTATCCGCTTTGTGTTCCGCCTAGTGTATTTTTATTCGCTTCAATTATTGAAGCAATTTATTTCGATGTTTTCACAGTAAATCCCCGAGATACTATTTATCTGAAGTTAAACAAAAACATTGGAAACAATGGAAAACTACAATGATCCGAAAACGTATGATTGGTATCCCTTTTGTAATTTCATTTTAATTATTGCAGCAATTTATTTCTATGTGACCACAGTAAATCCATAAGGGATACTAGTTATCTGAAGTTGGTTAAAACGTTGCAAACAATTGACAAATACAATTATCCGATGATGGATGATTTTTATTCGCCTCATGTGTTTTTATCCGCCTCAATTATTAAAGCAATTTATTTAGATGTTTCCACAGTAAATCACCGAGATACTGTTCATCTGAACTTAAATAAAAAGGTATCAAACAATTGAAATATACAATTATACAATGATGGATGATTTTTATTTATCTTATGTTCCGCCTTGTATGTTTTTTTATCCGCCTAAATTATTGCAGTAATTTATTTTGATACTTCCATAGTGAATTTCCGAGATACTATTTATCTAATGTTAGATTAAAAAAAAATTATTGAAGCAATTTATTTTAATGCTTCCACAGTGAATCTATGAGATACTATTTATCTGAAGTTGGATAAATACGTTGCAAACAATTGATAACGACAATTATCCGACGACAAATAATTTTTATCCCCCTCAAAATTTCATTTCAATTATTGCAGCGATTTATTACGATGTTTTCACAATAAATCCCCGAGATACTATTCATTTGAACTTGGATAAAAAAGTTGCAAACAATCGACAAATACAATTATCAGATGATGCATAATTTTTATTCGTCTCGTATTCTGCCTCATGTGTTTTTATCCACCTTAATTATTTCAGCAATTTATTTTGATAATTCCACAGTAAATTTCTGAGATACTATTTATCTGAAGCTGGATGAAAACGTTGCAAACAATTGACAACTACAATGATCCGACGATGGATAATTTTTATTCGACTCCATTATTGCAGCAGTTTACTTTTTAATATTTTCACAATAAAACCCTGAAATACCATTGATCTGAAGTTAGATAAAAACGTTGCAAACAATTTAAAGTTCAACTATCCGACGACGGATAATTTTTATCCCTCTCGAAATTTCATTTCAATTATTGCAGCAATTTCTTTCGATGTTTCCACAGTAAATCCCCGAGATACTATTTATTTGAACTTGGATAAAAAAGTTGCAAACAATCGACAAATACAATTGAGACACTATTGACAACAACGATTGACAACTACAATTAGCCGAAGATGGATAATTTTTATTCGACTCAATTATTGCAGCAATTTACTTTTCAATATTTTTACAATAATCCCTGAGATACCATTGATCTAAAGTTAGATAAAAACGTTGCAAACAATTTGAAAAATACAATTATCCGACGACGGATAATTTTTATCCTCATCGAATTTTTATTTTAGTTATTGCAGCAATTTATTTCGATTTTTTCACAGTGAATCCCCAAGGTTCTATATATCTGAAGTTGGATAAAAACGCTGCAAACAATTGACAACTACAATTATCTGACCATGGATGATTTTCATCCGCCTCAATTATTGCAGCAATTTATTTTTTAATGTTTACACAGTAAATGTCCGAGATACCATCAAGGTGCACAGTATATCCCTTTTCTCCTACGTTTCCCGTTTTTTGCTTCCTCATAGATAAAGCTTTGTAATCGTAACATTTTCAAACCTTTTTAAATTTATTTAATTAAACGTTCTTTAATTTAAAAATGTCTAATACAATGTTCTAAGCTTTTTTGTGAACACGATAACTTGAAAACGGTTGCAAAAAAATTGATAAAATTTGGAGGGCTTATTTTCATCGCTAATATCTTGTAACTGATCGAAAGATTTCTAAAAATATTTATTGCATATTTTTGCAGCACTTTATAATATTTTTAAAATCGGTTTTTTATAGTAAAATTGTTTTTATTAACAAAATTCAGAATTGATTCAAGTACATAAAGGATTTCTTAGTTCGAGACGAATCGATTTACCTATAATATTAATATATTTTATCAAAGAGAAAGGAAGTTGTAGTTCAGTACAACAGATTTTAAAGATTTCAAAACATTTTGAATTTTTGTAATGATATCAAATTTTCCTAGAAGATTTTAAAAGATTTAACAAATCTTTCAAATATTTCAGTGATTTGAAAAGAATGCAGAAGACTTTTGAAAGATTTCACAAATATTCCAAAGAGTTCATTAGGATTTCGTAAGATTTCAAGAATTACATAATTATTTTTTTTTTGAAAATTCAACTATTTGGTTGAAAATTCAATTACTTCGTTCAAAAATATTTTTTTTCGTTAAAAATAAAAATTTTAGTTAAAAATTCAACTGTTTTGTAAGAAATTCGTCTGTTTGCGTTAAAAAATCTTTCTTAGATTAAAATTCGTCTACTTTGATAGAAAATTCAACAATTTCGTACGAAAATTAGTTTTTGCGTTTTTGAGTTGAATTTCCAACCAAGTAAGATTTTTCAGCCAGAAAAATTACCGAATTAGTTTAGTTTTTGACAAAACACATGAATTTTCGACTAAATGTTTGAATTTTCGTAACGAAAATGATTATTTTTACCAAAAAAAGTTAATTTTCAAACAAGTGGTTGAACTTTCTACCATTTTCAAACCAAAAAGACGAACTTTTAACAAAAGAATTTGAGTCTTAACAAAAAAGTAAATTTTCAACTCAATACTTGAATTTTTTAACAAAATATTTGAATTTTCTCCTTCCCCCTTCCCCCCAAAATCGAATTTGAAACAAAATAGGGCAATTTTCAACCAAAGCAATGAATCTTCAACTAAACAATCAGATTTTTAGCAAAAAATTTGAATTTTCAACCGGATACTTAAATTTTTAATCAGAAAAGACAAATTTTCAACAAAATAGCTGGACCCACTAGAGAAATTTTTTCACCAAAAAGGATGATTTTTCAAACCGAAAATAAAAACACTTTTCGACAAAAGAGTTGAATTTTTAAACCAAAAAAAAGCAAAAAAATTGTTCAATTCTTAACAAAAAGTATGAATTCTCAACCGAAATAGATAAATTCCAACAAAGAATAGAATAGTTGTCATTACTTCAACCTAAAAAGATTTTAATTTGAAATCAAACACAGTTGAATTCAACAAAAAATCTTCAACCAAATCTGAATTAATTTTTACTAAAATAGTTTGATTTTCAACAAGAAAAAAATAAGATTTTTCTACCAAACGATATAATTTTTGGAACGAAAAAGCCGAATTATGAACCAAGAAAAAAAGCAAATTTACTGAATTGTTAAAATTTCAAGCCAAAAAGACTAATTTTTTAGAAAATAGTTTCATTTTCGAACCTGAAATATAAATTTTTAACAGAAAGTTACATTTCAACCAAACAGTTGAACTTTCTACCAAAATAGTGAAATTTTTAACAAAATACCTGAATTTTTAACCAAAATAAACAAATTTTGAAGGAAAAATATAATATTTGATATGATTCAACCATAAAAGGTTTAAATTTGAAATCAAACACAGTTGAATTCAAACAAAAAAGACGGATTTTGAACAAAATAGTTGAATCAATAACCAAATAAGATTATTTTTTAAACAAAATAGCTAAAACATCAACAACAACAAAATGAGATTTTTTGACCAAAAGATATAAATTTTGAAACAAGAAAGAGAAATAATTTCCATGAAATTGTTGATTTTTCAAGACAACAAAACGAATTTTTAATAAAACAGTTGCGTTTTCAAACCAAAAATATGAATTAAAAAAATACTTTTTAACCAAAAGCTTGAAGTTTCTACCAACATAGTTGAATTTTCAACAAATGATATGAATTATTTAACAAGAAGTTAAATTTTTTACATACTAGGAGAATTCTCAATGAAAAATGATTCAACCGAAAAATATTTTAAACTGAAATTAATCACAGTGGAATTCAATCAAACAAGACGAATTCTCAAAAAAAATTGCTGAATGCTCAAACAAGAGAGATTAATTTTCTACTAATAACTGAACCATAAACCTCTCTTAATAGGAGATATATAAAAATAAAAAAAGTTACCAAAAAGGATGACTTTTCTACCATAAAAGGTGAATTTTCAATCCAAAAGGACAAAAATTTAACAAACCAGTTGAATTTTCATCCAAAAAAGATTGCTTTATCAATATAGTTGATTTTTGAACCTACAAGTTGAAACAAAAGTTTAGCAATTTTCAAACAAAAAATATTAAAATTTTACCAAAAATAGTTGAATTCTTAAGTCAAAAAGACGTTTTCTGCCAAAGACAGTTGAATTTTTAACCCGAAAAGTTGAATCTTCAATAAAAAAGTTCATTTTCAACACAGAAAGATGACTATTCTACCACAAATAATGAATTTTCTACCAAAAAACAAATTTTTAACAAAAAAGTTGAATTCTCATACATATAGATCAATTTTCAATAAAAAAATTAAATTTCAAACCAAATAGTAGAATCTTTAACAATAAAATATTTTATTGAACCAAAAACGGAATAGTCAAAATTTTTAGTTTAAAAAATCAATGTAAAGAATGCGAATTGTCAATCTGTCGAATCAAATCAAAAATGACAAATTTTTAACCAAATTTTTTTTATTAAATTAAATTAAATTAAATTAAATTAAAAATTAAATTAAATTAAATTAAATTAAATAAATTTTTTTAACCAAAAAAAAAAACCGTATTATCAAAGAATGATTTAAAATTTGAATTTTTTCTTTCAGAAATAATTTTTTTTTATCATTCCAGAATTTCAATTAAAATAATTCCAGGAAATTATAAAGAACAAACCGAAATCAGCCGCTTCGAGCTTTTTTAGATAAGATTTTAGATAGGATTACATTGTTATAAGACTTTTTGCAATTATTTTAAACAAAAATATCACTCCAGGTGCTATCTCAATAATTTCGATAAATAAATTATTCAAGCAATTACAATATTATTAAGAGTTTTCCAGGTTTTTAATGTTTGGAGACAAAAAATATGAACAAAGCATATGCAAAAAGAAGGTAACATTATTACCCAGTTCCCAAGAACTCTCACTAGTCAATTAATAAACTAACTATTGTTTTTATTTACTGCATGCTGACTTCTTACTACGATAGGATCCAGCTATAGATTTTTGAAATTTTATATTTTTTACAAATGAAACTAAAATTCCGATCGATAAACTAAAGTTTCCCTTGGATTCAGCTCGGCAATATCTCCAGATATTTTTCGAGTTAGGCATAAAAACTTTTTTTTCTCAATAACATTGTTTATGATTTGCGAAATTCATATAACAATCATGGAAAATAATTACACGTTAATGATTGAAATACGGCATGCTTTGAATGAAAAT
>JAUELO010000323.1:50150-60796 GCA_032357855.1 Amphibolips quercusostensackenii
TTCGTCTAAGAGTCATTTGCTTCATTATTAACGATAGTATGAATTTTTTCAATTTGCACGGGACTTCATACTATGGCTTTAATCACGTTAGCTTTTAGATTGTTAACGTCGGTGTCGCACCACCATACTCTCTTAAAAAATGTTCAAAATACTTTATAGCCGTTCTTCTCATTAAATGCGCTCATATTGAACTCAAACGATATTTTAAGGCTCAAAAGTTTTTTTTTTCACACGTGACATTGGGATGAATTCGACACAAGCGTTTTCAAATGAACTGTTACTGGGGTTTTCATTATAATTGATATTCTATCATAGAATTAAGCCTTATCATTGCGTCGAGGCTCCAGTTCACAATGAGGTGTTATATTTTTCTTATCTTTTTTTATGTTAAAAATATTTTTTTTCTTTCCTTTCAAATCCAAGCGCACTTAGAAGCATAACATAAGAATGAAATAGAAGAAGGTGGTGAAAAACATTTATGAATCTCACTGAGCAAATGATCTGGAAACCACCAAATATAAACAATCATAAAAAAATGCTCAAATACGTAAAAATTTTCGAAGACATGGAAGATAGGCATAGAAATATTGTTCTCCTTCACTTGTTTTATTACGCAGTTGTCAACTGTTTGACTATTGTAGATCCAAGTAATTTTCACATATTGAACAACTAGGGAAGTGTTCATTTGTTGGTTTTGCAACACTCATCTCTTTCCATTTAGGTTTCGATTGATATTCGTTCGACCTATTCATTGTGATTTAAAATGCCGAACCAAACTGTGTGCCCTTCTTCTTACGCACGCTTGAAGTCAGGTCGTCGCTTGTCATCGTTAAAGATAAAGCGATGTTGGTTAAGTTGGAAAACATATATCATCGTCCAATAAAACTTGAATCTCAGTTGTGTGATTCGTGTCATGTATTGGCTATTATAAAGAAATCGGAGCCTAAAAACGTTAATGATACTGTGGAAAATAAACAAGCTGAGAAATCAATATTAGGTGATTCTGATGACGATATATCGAATACTAAGAAACTGTGATTGACAATAAGAAGGTGGTGCATTATGAGAGAATCAGTTTGTATCGTCCATAAAGACTCAAATGATCATCGTCATAGAATTACACCCAGAGCTAGATTGAAAGAATTCATAGAAACTGGAATATTCGTACCACCTTACGCAAGATGTTGTGCAAGCCATTTGCAGAAGTCTTTTTTTCACTAAAAATGCAATGAATGCATTTAAAACCTTACCGTTCACTTCCATGGACGCAGGAGTGATTACACAACTTCTTAATAGCTTGCGAGAAAATCTACTAGAAATTAGAGAAAAAAGATTAGATTTCGGTGATAGCTCTTTGATAACTGACAAAAAATTATCATAGACTTAAGGGTATGACGAAAGAGCAATTATGCTGTGTCGACAAATCTGTAAAAGACAAAATACGCTCAACCACGAATCGATCTACGCGAAAATGTTTAGCACTTCTCTTGGTAAAGTTGCGTACTGATCTTTCGCATTCTACCTTGTCTGCGCTCTTCGCAACAGATAGAAGGAAAGTCGTTACAGTAATTGCGGCTGCAAGGAATGGTCGGATGATGTCTTTTGTTTCAGATTTCCACTTCTTTGCTCATATTTCACGTGATGAAGTTATAGATAGGCATACTAGGGGAATCGCAAAAACCCTCTTCGAAAATATCCAAGGTGTAGCTATTCTTTTAGCTGATGGAACATACATGTTTGTACAAAAGAGATAAAATTATTCTTTCCAAAGAGAAACTTTTTACATGAATAAAGGGCGACCTTTAGTGAAACCTATGATACCGGTAACGATCACTGGCTACATTGTACATGATTTAGGCCCATATTTTGCTAATGAAAAAAATAATGACGCCAGTATCTTCTCTAGTTTGCTTCAAGCCGATACTATTAAAGTGCGCAGATGGTTAGAAGAAAAAGACGTTATTGTAATTGATCGCAGTTTTATAGATTGCTTCTCGCTGTTAAAAGACCTGGGCCTTGTTTCTAAGATACCACACTTTTTAAAAGAAGGCAAGCAACATATTGCAATCAAAGCAAACGAATCGAGACTCGTCACCACAGTACGGTGGGTTGTGGAAGCAGTTAATCGGCTAATAAAAACATGGAGAATCCTCAGTGATGTCTTTCCAAACAGTCAAATACCTTATCTTGGTGACTACATTCGGATAGTTTGCGCTCTGTTTAATGCCTTCCGACCTCCACGAGCTAATGACAATCCAGATGACGAAATAATTTCTAATCGTATGCTCCAATTGGTATCGTAGCCAAATCATCTACATGAGCGAGTTTAAAAGGAGGGTTGGGCAAGGAAGCGGGTAGTCTGGAATGCTTTAACAGATGATATTCTTACCGATTTCCTGAGACTCACTCTGGACGAATAAACATCTTTAACATTGGTTACCTACCAGCTGAAGCAGGCCAAATCTTACACGGACGAACACTTATCGAATGTTGGTATGTATTCACTCTAAATGCACCGCCAAGAGGAATCTTTAATCAAAGTATAAATCCAATTTCGGAGTACGTCTTCAAAAGCTTATAATCTGTGGATCCAGATTAATGCAGGACCAAATTCGATAGGTAGTTAGTATTGTCAATGCAAAACTGGTGCAAGGGTTTTAGCAACCTGCGCTCACATTGCAAGTGTACTCACAGAAAAAACAAAGTGTGAATCTAACGCAAACTTCAGGGTACCATTTCCCTGTAACAAAAAATACTTTGGTAGTGTGAATGGTACGATTACACAAGGTATCGTTTCCTTCAGACTTGGGGTACGAAGCGTCACCTGCCGTCATTTTTTTTTACAGTTTTGCGGCAAAAACAATATACGGAAGTTTCTTATCCGAAGTCCGAGCGAAGTGGAACTCGATCTTGAAATTAGCTGCAACAAAATTTCTTTCAGAGTTTTTTCTGTGCTGTGGTACCTTGGATACAAGACACCTAGCGGTAAGTACTCACAGTCCCTCTCAACAGTTTGAAGACTATGTGATGGACCCTGCTTCAAAATGAACGGACGACGATGAGGAATCGGCTTTAGGTAGCGAATTGTCCTGAACAGTTTGCAGATCATTCGCCCAGTAAGATTCATAAACGTTTTTATTTCCCTTCTTCTATTTTATTCTTATGTTGTTATTCTAAGTGTGCTTGAATTTAAAGGAAAAGAAAAAATATATTTATAATATAAAAAAGCTAAAAAAAGAATAAAACCTTATTGGGAACTTGAACCTTGAAGTGGTGATGGGGCTTACTTCTATTACAGAATATCAATTGTAATGGAAAAATTAATACCAGTTCAATAAAAAACGCTTGTGTCATATCTGTCCTGATGTTCCGTGTGAAAAAAAAACGTTAGAGAGGATGGGGTAAATTTGCGAATGAACGTTCTCATGAGCATGCTTTCAAGCCTTAAGATATCGCTGGATTTCAATTTGTGCGCATTCGATGAGAAGAACGGCAATGACATATTTTGTACATTATATATCGGTAAAGTTTTTGAGAAAATATGGTGGTGCGGCACTGACGTTAACTATCTAGAAGCTAACGTGATTAGAGCCAAAGTATGAAATCCCGTGTAAATTGAAAAAATCCATACTGTCGTTATGACGAATCAAATGACTATCGGACGAAATAGTTTCAGGAGGTCATGAGGCACACATAAAGGATCAAAATAACTTACTTTGAGCCCGTTCTGACATTTACCCAAAAACTGACCTTATTGACCTTCCTTCTTTACATCTGTCACGTTAAAATATCTTCCTTAAATTAAAAAAACGTCGTAAATATTCAAGATATTTTTCGCATAAAATTTGATAAAGAAAGTTGCAGGCGATTTTATTAAAAGTCGTGAATGTGGATGTTATTGATAAATCCAATAATAATTTTCTGGTTTCTGTGAAATTATATTTGCAAATTTATGTAGTTGTAGACTGCTGCTCATAAAAAGATCCATAAAAACACGAGCCATAAATAAAATGATGTATTGTTAATTAACATTGAATATAAAATACGAATCTTGTCTACAGTGGAAGGGAAAATACAAATGTGCAGATAACTATGTTTCAACAGTAATCAATGGTTCTTTTTTTGTTAATTTCATAAATCAAGTTTAAGATTGAGTAATTTTGAGCTTGACTCTACACCTAGAATATGTATAGAATTTTTAGAGGAAAATAAATGTTTTTTTTTGTTGATGCTTTTTGCGCAAAAGGGCGACAAGAAACTTTGTTCTGATTCTTCAGGAATTGAAGTTTAAATTCAAGCGATTAAATTATATATTATTCTATGAAATTAGAATGAATATTTACTACCCGGAGATAACTAATTGTAGGTATCTTGGTATTTTTGACCTTGAGATGATATAGAGAAATGTTATAAATATAGAAAAGTTGCACTCCATTGTTTAACTTTTTTTTTGTCAACATTAAAGCGATTTTTGTCGGAAAAAGTGCTATTTGTCATACTGAAACGCGTCAAGGTGACACAATTGACACGTACGTGCGATGAAACGGACCGCGCAGCCAAAATAAAACTTTTCTAACTTCTTGATGATGATTTGTTTTGAATAATAATTTCCGTAGAAAAAATATTTATAGCTTTCAGGACAACTTAATTCTCGTTGAAAGTTTTTTGTTTTTTAAAATTTGCTCGACTCATGAGCCTAAAAATATGAATGGATGATTTGTGCAATGTCTCAGGTAAAAATTTATAACTTTTGTTTAAACAAAAATTTTGTATGTTCTTTACTCTTCTAGTCGTAGAACATCCTAAAGAATATTTCTTGTAAATTTCAACAAAAGTTCCTAAAAATTGGCTGAATTACGGACACTTGAAGTCAAAAAAGACAAAAAAAATTAGGTGTTCTAAAAAACGGACTTTCTCCGGTTTATCTGCACACGGCAAAACATACAACTTTTTTATCCAGGAAAAAAAGAAGTGCAATTAAATTTCCTAAAAGAATATATACTTTTAAAATGAAAATTTAAGACTTTTGAAAAGTCTCCAGGTTCGGTTCCGGGAAAAAGATATCCCGTATTTTTTTTTTAATTGTTTAACATTAACCCATGTCCCCGGGCTTTTGAAATTAACATGGGGTTTTGAATAAGAAAAGCTCGGTTTTCGAAAAAATCGAAAAAAGGAGTACTTATTATCAAATTTTTGTAAATTAAAGTTAAGTCAACTCTTAAAGAATGTTCAAGGCACAATTTCGACGTAATTTTTGTTTAAACAATTTCTTTTCGCTCGGAAATAATGAAAAGTTATTATTGCTTGGTATGAACAATGCAGTTAATGAATTTTGAGAATAATAATTCTTGTTTAACATATTTGGTAATTATTTAAACGATTTTCATCCGTTTAAACAAATTTTTCCCGTAAATCGTAAAAATTTATTATTTTTTGGGATCAAGGACACAATTAACGAATGTTAAAAGTAATACTTTTTTGTTTAAGATACTGTGCAAATGTTTTATTAATTTTTATTTATTTAACCCATTTTTTTACCCGTGAATAGTGAAAAGTTATTATTTTTGGGATAAACAATACAGTTGATGAATTTCAAAAATAATAATTCTTCTCCAACATGTTTCGTGATTATTCAAACAGTTTTTATCTGTTTAAACAAATTTTCCCCTGTAAATCGTAAAAATGTATTATTTTCTGTGATTAGTGACACAATTAACGAATGTTAAAAGTAATATATTTTCGTTTAAGATACTATGCAAATGTTTAATCAATTTTGATTTATTTAAACCATTTTTTCATCCTGTAAATCGTGAAAAGTTATAATTTTCGAAATTAATGTCGCAGGTTAAGAATGTTAAGAGTGATATTCTATTTGTGAAAGAAAGTTGCAATTATTTAAACAATTAATATCACTGGCTTCTTGGCATAGGAAAGATGAAGAAAATTTTAGCTTTTTCAAATCTCTTACACTAAGTGGCTTAATAATCAGTATTTTCTTTTATCAATAAAGTCAATCTGTAAAAATAGCTATGAATAACGTAACGGAAAAAATTATCTAAAAAGAATGATTATTGTTTGAAAAATTATGGTGCAAGTGACTGAAATAAGAAAATACTGAATAATAAGCTACATAGTGTAAACTGTAAGAGATATAAAGAAACTAGAATTTTCTCAACCTATCCTATAAAAGGCGCAAATAAATTATGATTAATAATTGCAAACTGTCTTCCACACTAAATATCACTCTTAAAATTCATTAACTTTTCAAGATTTACAAGAAAAACCCATTTTCTCAAACAAATGAAAATGGTTTAACTAATTTTAAACTGTCTTTCACACAAAATGTTACTCTTCACATTCATTAAATGCGTTATCGATTCCAGAAAATAGAAACTTTACAATATTTACAGAAGAAAAAGTTATTTAAACAAATAAAAATTGTTTAATTAATTGCCAAATATTGTTAAAAAATATATTATTCCTAACAGTCGCGAATTGTGTAATTAATTCGAGAAAGTAATTACTGTTTAGGATTTACGGGAGAAAAAAATTGTTTGAACAATTAAAAATTAGTTGAAAAATACTTGAAAACTTGTGAATTATCGAATAAAAATAATTAATGATGGAAAAATTCAAAAAAATTAGTCTTTAGCATGAATTTGATATACAACTGCTGTATTGCATTTTTGAGGCATCATCCGGGCACAATGAAAGGGGATTGAGGGGGCAGAAATTAGAATTCATTGGGTAGAGATTATTCCTTGAACATACCTTCCAAGGTGACTAAACTACAAAACAGTTGAATTTCCAACACAAAAATATGATTTATCAACAAAAAAATTAATTTTCTAACGAATAGTATCATTTTTTACCAAATTGTTGAATTTTCAACCTAAAAAGACTAATTTTCTGTAAAACAGTTCAATTTACAACCTGAAAAAATGAAATTTGTTTGAAAATTATGAATCTTAAAAAAAAATTAAGTAGTTTAATTTAAATAAAATAGTTCATTTGTCTACAAAAAACACGGATTTTCAATAAAATACATATATTTTTAACCAAATAGTTGGTTTTTCTAGTACAATCCCGGGTAAAAATATTTTTACTTGAGTTTGTCTTGGATGTCTTTAATATGTCTTCAAGACCATGATGTCTGGTTCCGTCTCACAAGCTAGACATTGAAGACATACAGATTTGTCTTACATTTATGGCTGTAGCTGTGCCAAGCCAAGTCCAGGTGGACTTGGCTTGGGACACGGAAGGATGATTTATGGATTGGTTTTATTACTACTGACAGGACCTGCCATTTCCAGATAGTTTGGGGCCAAATATTTGACATCTGCTAAGGATTGAAACTTTACAACCGATACAACTTGTAATTTTATAACAATTGATTTGTAAATAAAAAAAATCAGAACCTGGCGGTCTCAACAACTGCAGGCATATACAAATTTTCATGAAAATATTAAAGCTCTCCGTTTCTACAAGTATCTAGTGAACTGTTGGAGATAAGAAAAAATGGACAACATTTTTAGATTTGCCGTCCAAAGAACATAATTATTAGAGATAAACAAAAATATTAATACATGCTAAATAAATACCATGAAGATAAATAATATAAACATTCTGTAAAGTTTAACGGGGATTAGTGATGACTCTTGGAGGCCTTAGGAAATGGGGACCCTTTGGCTTGCCTTCAAGTTATAAATCTTTCAGGTACTTTACAAAACAAACAATTTTCTCCCAAGATATCAAAAATGGTCTGGTTCCGTCTCACAAGATAGACAAAAATTATAACTTCAAAGTCTTGGATTAGTCTTCAACCAAGTCAAAACCAAGAGCAAATATTTTCACCCGGGATAGATCAATTTTTAACCAAAAATGGAATAGTTACATTTTTAGTTCAAAAAATTAATTCCCAACCGAAGAGATGAATTCTCAATTAAAAAGATGAATCTTCAACAACAAAAATTAATTTTCAACAAAAGAGTTCAACATTCAACTCAAAAAATGATTTTTTACCCAAGAAGACTAGTTTTCTAAAAATGGAATATGTATTTAAATTTTCAAACATTAATTTTCGACTAAGTATTTCAACCTTTATCCAAGTATAAAATAATTAAGTTTATATCCAAATAGTAGAATTTTCAACCACAAGAGATAAATTCCGAACTAAAAGTATAATAGTAGACAAGTAGACTTTTCAGCATAAATAATAATTGTAGGATTTTCTTATTGGCTTCTATTAATTCAATTTGTATCAAAGTGATAAAACGAGAAAAAAAGCAAACTAGTTACTTAAAAACTTAACGTTACTTACACTTGGGGCGGGGCGGGGGGAGTGTTACCAACCATCGTCATTGACGGAATTCCCTCCCCCAACAAAAAAAATAAAAAATTGGCAACGCAGTTTATGAACTGTTCCAAATGAAAAAATAAAATGGATTTTCTTCTCGAAGAAATGTGGAATTCCCTTGTTGAGGGATTTTTTAGGGCAAAGTCCATAGTACGTACTTGGACAACCGGTCCCACTTATGGGAGGTAATTGCGTTATGTATCTCGAATCTCATGCGTGATGAAACCGGTACATATAATCTTGGAACGGAACAGCTCGACCAGTTGGCTCGGAACCTACGATCTTGGTGACCCATGCCAGAAGAGAGAAAGCATGGTCGTATAACACCTACGCGGACGGCGTGGCGACCGGGGCAAAACGGGGTGTCAGTAGTAACAGACTTAAACGTTGTGGACTTTGGACTCACTCGGTCCCTCTTTCCCACTTCCCCGCGTCGTAGAATCTCTCACTCTTATTCACATATTCTCTCTTACACTCACACATGCTCCACATGCTCCAAGTCTCTTCAAACCGCGCCTCCTCGCTGTAAACTCTAAAGTGCATCACGTGTCTGTAGTATTTCTGCAAGCCTATCAAACATTTTTGACTTTGACCTAATTTTTTTTTCTTTCCACTTAGCGCATCTCTTTTTGGTATCAAAATGACAAATTTTGGTATCTTAGCGCACTAGGATGTTCCAAAATTTCGTCTTTTGGTTCTTGGTGACCCCCCCCCCCCCCAATTTGTTCTTTTTTCCTTAGAAGAATTTTTCTTTTTTGGTTTTCATTAGTTAACATTAACCCGTGCCCCAGGGCTTTCGAAATTAATATGGGGTTTTAAATGTACAAAGCTCGGTTTCCGAAAAAATGGGGAAAATAACTTAATTACATTTTTGTAAATCAAAGTTCAGCCACCTCTTAATTAATGTTCATTAAATAATTTCCACCTAATAACTTTTAATTTTCACCCACTAACCCCTTGTATTTTGACCCAAAAATGTCTCAAAAATTTTCTGAATTTTTTCATAATTAATTATTTTCCGTCAATAGCCTCCAAGTATTTTTAACTAATTTCCAATTGTTTCAACAATTATTATTATTGTTTAAACCATCTTTTCTAGTAACTCGTGAAAAGTGACTATTTTTCATGATTTACTAAAAAGAAAATGGTCTTAAAAAAAATAATTGGTGAAGCAATTCAAAATTAGTGAAAAAATACTTTTAACATAAAACTGCTATTTTGCATTTTTTGGTGCATTTTCTGGGCACAATAAAAGGGGCTAGAGGGTTAAAATTAAAAAGGTTTTGCCCGGGGGCAGGGTTAATGTTGGCCGATTTGCAAAACAAAAATCTGCCCGCTGCGCTCATCGTATATTTATCTAGCGCTCGGTCGTTGTACATCCCCCACATTTTTGCATAGAACTTTTAAAATTAGAAGTCAAACCATCGACAACTGATATTTATTGATTATGAATTCTCTTTAGACTTTAACGAACACATTCTCATCACGTGTCTCGTGAGAAAAAAAGGTTAAAAGCAAATTTTCAGGTGTAATTTGAAAACAATTTTTTTATTAAAAATGTTATTGTGCCTTATGTCTTTTTGTCTAAAAATTTAATTTGTTTATTTGTAATATTACTTTTCACGATTCAAACAAAAAGTACGCGTCTTGTCAAAAAATTATTAATATCAAATTTGTAGCTCTTTTGTTGGTGAACAACTTTTGTCTGTACATATTTTTCCTAGCTTGTGTCGTTTGTCCAAAAATTTCATTTTTTTATTTTTTACGTTGTTTTTCGGAATAAGACAAAAACTAAGCGTCAAATCAAAAAGTGAGTAATACCGAATTTGTAAATCTATTTTAGGTGCAACATTTTTCTCTGTACATCTTCTTTTGTTTATTTATCTTTTTTTTGTTAATTGATTTTTTTGTATTTTGCATAGTTTGACCGCAAAGTGAAATTTGTGATTTTTCATTATGTTTTGTGCTGACAAAATTTGAATTTTTGATTTTTCAAGAAAATTCAAAAAGTTTTTATGATAATCTTGCAGGGCTTTCAAAAAGCAACGTTTTTCTTTTGTTGCCTTTTTTCATATCGTGCGTTGTTTGGCTTAAAATTTTCATTTTCAGACAGAGATACAGACAGACATATTCGTAAAAATCGTTTTTTCTGACTTAGGGTGTCTTATTAGGATGACAATGTAATAATAGGGAATTCATTTTTTCGGAAAACCAACAAATTGAGGGTTTGGGAGGAGGGTTGTTCGCCGAAAATCGAAAGTCGAATTTTTACAGGTATAAATTCAGATCA
>JAUELO010000323.1:64626-77061 GCA_032357855.1 Amphibolips quercusostensackenii
TCTATTTAAATTAACTTGAATTCATTTCTTGCAAAAGAAGTCCTCAGATTAAAAATTGACAACTTAAAACTGAATTTTCTAGTTTTCCACCCTCAAGGAATTTTCATAGTTTGCTTTATAGTTTATTTTATACTTTACTGCTTAAGAGTAGCAATTAAAACGTAATACCAGTGTTTCTAACTTCTTTTCTTACGCCCCAGATGCCCATTTCTTCATCGAACGGCAGGAGATACCGAAAGGCGCTACCACCTACGTTATTACAAAACTTGCATGTGCGTTCATGACACGGACACACGTGGGTTTTGTGTTAAAAATGGACCTCACTGCGCTTTTGCCCACGGCAATCATGATCTTCGCCCTCCGGTCTATGATATCAAGGAAATACAGGCGTTGGAAAATCCAGAATCTGACCCCAACAATTCCTCCAATGGGCCCAATATTCTCGACAAGGAAAGAAACCTCATGAATGAGGATCCAAAGTGGCAAGACACGAATTATGTCCTTAGCAATTACAAAACCGAGCCTTGTAAAAGACCACCGAGATTATGTCGCCAAGGATACGCATGTCCTCAGTATCACAATAGTAAAGATAAAAGGAGGAGTCCACGCAAGTATAAATATAGGTGAGTTGAAAGTTAATATTATTCATTAACTTTTAAGGCAAGTCGAGCAGTTGACCATTAGACTTTTGAGTGTACACCATATTTGAAGACTTGAAAGATTTCAGGGAGTTTGTAGAAATTTCAAAAGATTTTTAGATTTCATAGCTATGTAGTCTATTTCCATTGTCATAAAAAAGGGCAAAACTGTAATACTAGTACTCGAAATTATTGAAATGATGATTTGGTTTCTAAAATATTTAGTTTGCTTTTTATAATTACATATAGTATTTTACACTTTAAATTTATAGCAAAGGATTCGTTAATCTACAGGACAAACATTTTTATTCAATTTATAATTTAATACGTTCGAGAATAAGGTTTTTTTACTTCTGTATAATAATTTATGATTAGAGCAGGGCTGCCACACAGGTCCCGGAAGCTGGAATTACAACATTGTCATATCAATATGGGTACTCTGCCATAATTTAGTGCTTATTTAGTCCTAATTTATGCTGCAGAAAAAAAATGTTGTGCCCGGTAATTTTGGTCAAAAACATGTAGCAATGCTAGCTTCAGCTGAAGCCATAACTCCGGTAGGCAAAACTCATAAACTATTAGTGATATCAAATTCTCCTTTGCGCAGGAATTTAGTGCTAATTAAGTGCTCTGGATTTGTGCTATGCATAAAATCTGTGCACTATTTTTTTAGCCAAAAAAGTGTAGTAATGCTGGTTTTAGGTGACTCTGGTATGCGAAACTCGGAAACTATTAGTGATATCAAATTCTTCTTGGCCCAGAAATTTAGTGCTTATTTAGTGCTCACTTATGCTGCAAAAAAAAAATTTTGTGCCCAGTAATTTCGGTCAAAAACATGTAGTAATGCTAGCGTAAGGTGACTCTGGTATGTAAAACTCGGAAACTATTAGCGGTATCAAATTCGTCTTTGCACGGGGATTCAGTGCTTATTTAGTGCTGATTAATGCTGCAGAAAAAAATTTTTTTGCCCGGTAATTTTAGTCAAAAACGTATAGTGATTCTAGCTTCAGGTGACTCTAGTATGTAAAACTCGGAAACTATTAGTGATATCAAATTCTTCTTTGCCCAGAAATTTAGTGCTTATTTAGTGCTAATTTATGCTGCAGAAAAAAATTTTTGTGCTTGGTAATTTTGGTCAAAAACATGTAGTATTGCTAGCTTCAGGTGACTCTGGTATGTGAAACTCGGAAACTATTAGTTTTATCAAATTCTTTTTTGCGCAGGAATTCAGTGCTTATTTAGTGCTAATTTATGCTGCAGAAAACAAATTTTGTGCTTGGTAATTTTGGTCAAAAGCATGTAGTAATGCTAGCTTCAGGTGACTCTGGTATGTGAAATTTAGAAACTATTAGTGGCATTTAATTCTTCTTTGCGCGGAAATTTAATGCTTATTTAATGCTAATTTATACTGCAGAAAAAAATGTTGTGCCCGGTAATTTCGGTCAAAAACATGTCGTTTCGCTAGATCCAGGTGACTCTGGTATGTGAAACTCAAAAACTATTAGTGGTATCAAATTCTTCTCTGCGCAGGAATTTAATGCTTACTTAGTACTAATTTATGCTGCATAAAAAAAATTTTGTGCCCGTTAATTTTGGTTCAAAAAATGTCCTAATGCTAGCTCCAGGCGACTTTTTTATGTGAAACTCGGAAACTATAAATGGCATCAAATTCTTTTTTGCGCAGAAATTCAGTGCTTATTTAGTACTAATTTATGCTGCAGAAAAAAAATTTGTGCCTGCTAATTTTTGTCAAAACCCTGTCTTAATGCTAGCTCCAGGTAACTCTGGTATGTGAAACTCGAAAACTATCAGTGGTATCAAATTCTTCTTTGTGCAGGAATTTAGTGCTTATTCAGTGCTAATTTATGTGCCAGAAAACAAATTTTGTGCCCGGTAATTTTGGTCAAAAACATGACGTAATGCTAGCTACAGGTGACTCTGGTATGTGAAACTCGGAAACCATTAGTGGTATAAAATTCTTCTTTGCGCAGAAAATTAATGCTCACTTAGTGCTAATTTATGCTGCAGAAAACAAATTTTCTGCCCGGTAATTTTGTGCCTGGTAATTTTGGTCAAAACCATGTCGTAATGCTAGCTCCAGGTAACTCTGGTATGTGAAACTCGAAAACTAACAGTGGGATCAAATTCTTCTTTGCGCAGGAATTTAGTGCTTATTCGGTGCTAATTTATGCTCCAGAAAACAAATTTTTTGCTCGGTAATTTTGGTAAAAAACATGTCGTAATGCTAGCTCCAGGTGATTTTGGCATGTGAAACTCGGAAACCATTGGTGGTATTAAATTCTTCTTTGCGCAGGAATTCAGTACTTATTTAGTGCTAATTTATGCTCCAGAAAACAAATTTTGTGCCCGGTAATTTTGGTCAAAAACATGTAGTAATGCTAGCTTTAGGTGACTTTGGTATGTAAAACGCAAAAACTATTAGTGGTATTATATTCTTTTATGCGCATAAATTTAGTGCTTTTTTAGTGCTAACTTATGCTGCAGAAAGCAAATTTTTTGTCCGGTAATTTTGTTTAAAAACATGTAGTAATGCTAGCTTTAGGTGACTCTGGTATGTAAAACTCGGAAACTATCAGTGATATTAAATTCTTCTTTGTGCAGGAATTGAATGCTTTCTTAGTGCTAATTTTTGTTGCAAAAGAAAATTTTGTGCCTGGTAATTTTGGTCAAAAACATTTAGTAATGCTAACTTCAGGTGTCTTTGGTATGTGTTCGAAAACCATCAGTGGTATCAAATTCTCCTTAGCATAGGAAATTATTGCTAATTAAGTGCTTTGTATTTGTGCTATGCCGATTAGTTATTGATTAGTTACGGAAAATTAAACAATTTTTATACCAAAATTAAAGATCTGTTTGACTGTTTTTCAATTGTCAGTCATTTATTTGTGTATCTATACATTCTTCTGTGTCTTTAGTTTTGTCTGAATAAGCCACTTTCAAATACTAGGAAATATTTATTCTTCTAAAAGTGTGGAAAAAATTCGAAATAAAATATGGACTGAGTCTGTTTTCCTTTTTCAAGTTTAAAAAGGAAATATTTATTTCTTTGAATATATATATATATATGTATATATATATATATATATATATATATATATTCTTTACTATAATGTTACGTGTTTTGAGCGTAGGCGTTTTATCAAAATAGTGAAGTTCTAATGAAACTACCTAATGAATCTAAACAATGGCTAAATATATGTTTTTTAAATTATTACAAAAAGTAACGTATATTATTTTTTGAAAAGAAGATTGCTTTGAAGTTTGCAATTTTCAATTAAAATCGGCCAATTAAAGAAAAAATGTTCATTTTGTCCTAGCGTTACATGAATTGACGGTAGTAATTTCTCTCATCAAATATTTACAAAAGTTCTTATCTATTCTGAGACCGAATTATATGAAGAATAAAATATAAAAGATTCATAAATAATTCGAATTTCAAAAAAGTAACCTCTTACTCAAATACTTAGTATATATTTCTTAAAGAAAGGTACGCAAACATGGGTGCGGAGTGCCTAGATTTTGTGCATCGCACAAATCCAGAGTACTCAATTAGCACTAAATTCCTATGCAAAGGAGAATTCGATATCAGTAATAGTTTCCGAGATTTACATGCCAGTCACCTAAAGCTAGCAACACTACATGTTTTAGACCAAAATTACCGGGCACAAATTTTTTCTTTGCAGCACAAGTTAGTACTAAATAAGCACAAAATCCCTGGGCAAAGAAGAATTTAATATCATCAATAGTTTCCGAGTTTTACATACCAGTTACCTGAAGCTAGCATTAGTACATGTTTTTGACCAAAATTATCAATCAAAATTTTGTTTTCTGTAGCATAAATTTGCATTAAATAAGCATTGAATTTCCGCGCAAAGAAGAATTTGATACCACTGATAGTTTCCGAGTTTCACATACCAGAGTCACCTGAAGCTAGTATTACTACATGTTTTTGACCAAAATTACCCGGCAAAAATTTTGTTTTTATCAGCATAAATTAGCAATAAATAAGCACTAAATTATAGCATAGTGCCTATATCGATACGATAATGTTGTAAAATTCCAGCTTCCGGGACCTTCATTCGACGCGCCTTAGAAACTTGAACCAAAATAACAGATACTGTACTTTGTACTATAGTGTTTAAAACATCAAACAAGTTTTTTCTTCTATAAAAAGAATAAAAAATTTTCAAAACTTCATAAATCTATCCAATTAAATCATAAAAGGTTCTTAATAGGTAATTCGACGCGTCTCAGAATTTTGAACAAACAGAATAGATACAGTCGAAGTTCCTAATACTAACAACGTTTTTCTCGTATAAACAAAATGAACTATTATTTTCAAACACCATAAACTAATACTAGTATGTCAGAAAAAGTTCAAAAATAAGTAATTTTATGTCTCCCGGAAACACGAACAAATATAACAGATACAGTACTGTAGTTTTGCTAATATTAACAAAGCATTTCTCATACAAGCAGAATGAAGCCTTTTTTTTATTTCATAAATTGGTACCAGGAGGTCATGAAAGGTTCTTTAATAGGTCATTAGATACATCTCGGAAACGCGAACAAAAATATGAGATACAGTACTGTAGTGTTTTTAATATCAATAAAGTTTTTCTCATAAAATTAGAATCAATTATTTTTTTAAGCTTCATAACAGCATAGAAAAATCTGGGGGATCCATTTGAACCAATTTTTGGTTCCAAAGAAGCTGCAACAAAAATTAACCCCACTTGCTGAAAAGGAATCCAAAACGATAAATAAGCTCTAAATGATACCTTAATTGGGGTACTAAATGATCCCAGTTGTATTTGAGACCTCTTTTTGAAGAACTTATTTCTCGCTTTGCCCACTTCGACATTTTGTTTAATTAATAGAATAATTTTTACTTTGGAGCACACATGTAATCGAACTCTGATAAACATAACCTAATGAAGAGAATTATAGAATAAAATATTACTGCAATTAAAATTCAAGGAATGATTTAATAAATATAATTTGCAGGTTATGTAGCAAAGTTGTCAACATAAAGGCATATTCATATGCAAGAAACTTTTTGTCGAAGTCATCGGCAGTGTTGCCAATGCAGGCCCTCTGCTCTACTGCGCATGCGTTGCATAAGGTGTTTTATTGACTGTCATTGGTGCGCCTATTTGAAATGTTGAAAAATACAATTTTTTCATTTATTTTTATTAATAAAAAGTTATTATATTTCAAAATGCTCAAGTGGTACGTGAATAGTTTGCAACATATTCTGAGCATTACGCCAAAAAGTAAAATGAGTATTCAGTAAATAGAAAGTTCCATGTTATTTAATGTAATCTTTTATAATTTTTTTAATAATCGCTATTAATTTCTGCATTTGAAATTGTATATAATAATTAAAATCCATCAAAGAATTTTATTACAGGTACAATTTGAAATATTTAATATTTATACATCGAGAAATTGTAATTCAAATTTTATGAAAGGTAAATATTAAATATAAACTGATAAAAAATAGAGATAATAAAAGAAATATATATTGTTAATTACCAGCATAGATGTTAAATTCATTTTTTATAATAAAGCACATACGCATTTCGAATTGTTTTTCAGTTCCTTCTCGAAATGCGAAAAATACAAAAATTTTCGAAGATTTTAAGGGACGACTGAAAAATCCAGAAAAATAAGATTCCTGAAACTGTAAAATTTTCGAGTTGGAAAATTCCCCAAGGATAAAATTCCCGTAACTATAAAATTGCCGAAATTTAAAAATGACGAATTGGAAAGTTTGCGACAGAAGATTGCCGAATTAAAAAATATCCGAACTAGGAAATTTCTGAATTATAAAATTCCTGAATTTAAACAATACAAAAATCCTTTGTTTGATACTATTACTTATGAATTAAAAATGAAAGACTCATATATTTTTTACCAAAGAAACAAATGTTTTTGAAGTTTAAAGTTTTTTACAATTATTATTTCAATTTAAAATAACAATAATTTAAAAAAATGTATATCTGGATGAACAATTTTGTGCATTTTGAAAATGTGCATAGAAAAATTACGGAAAATGTTTTCAAAAATCGAATTTTAAATTAAAAAAAAAAATTTGGAAGAAGCTTAGAAAAAAATCAGTGCTGAGTTAAATTTTACAAAGTTTGTTCGCACGTGTGTTGAAACTTATTTTTTTGTACAATTTTCATGCATTTATAGTTATTTTTATTTAAACAACAATGTTAAAAAACTATTGATAAAAAAATTGTCTTTTGTAAAAATATTTGATTTTTGTATTCTTAATAAATAAATAATATCTATTAAAAAAACTATAATTTTAATTGTTTCAGTTAGGAAATTTTCTAGTTCGGATATTTTATAATTCGGCAATTTTTTGTCGGGAATTTTATTATTCGGGAATTTTTCTATTCACGATTTTGAAATTTCGATAATTTTATAATTTCGGGAATTTTATTATCCGGGAATTTTCCAATTCAGAAATTTTATAGTGTTGGGAATCTTATTTTTTTGGATTTTCCAGTCGTCCCTTATAATCTTGGAAAATTTGTGTACTTTTCGCATCTTGAAAAAAAAACTAAAAACCAGTTCGAAACGCGTCGATGCTTTATTATGAAAAATAAATTTAACATCTATGCTAGTAAAAAAATTGTTTCATTTACTTAATATACTTTTTTGTACGTTTTAAAATAAAATTCGACTGAGCTTCCATTTAATATTTAACTTTCATAAAATTTAGATTACAATTTTTGATAAATGAATGTTAGATATTAGGAAAATTTGTACCTGTAATAAAATTTGTTTATTCATTTTAATTACACAAAATTTTAAATGCATAAATTAGTAACAATATTTTATTTACAAAAATTAAAAAAGATTACATTGAATAACATGATATTTTATATTTACTGAATACTCATCTTATTTTATTACCTGATGCTCAGAATATATTAAGAACCATCCACGTACCACTTGAACATGTTAAAATATTATTATGTTTAATTATTGTTATCAGATAAAAAGTTGTAATTTTCAATATTTTAAATAAGCGCGCCCTACTGTACAAGCGGTTGGTTTGTCAATACGCATTGATGTTGTTCTTTTCAAGTAGGCTCGAAAGAAACGCTTTTGGGTCCCTATAGGTATCTGTTGGAGCTCAAGTTCTAAACGATACCAAATTTTATTTCAGCCACAACTTTAGTGAACCCCCAGTTTTTTCTGTGTTGAGTTTTGAAAAAACTTACCCTCTAGAGTACTAGAATTCAGAAAATCTACTGCAAAAATGCTCTGCCATGTGACATATAGTTTAATATTTAGGACTTTGTTGCTGCAAACATCATGTTTTGATATTCAATTCTATTAGGAATCATCAGCAATATTAAAAATATATGCTGAATTATGTAGCATACATTCCTTTAATATTATAAATAAATAAGAAATATATTTATTAATACAACATTTCTGTAAGTATTGGATTAAAATATTTATTTCAGAAAATCAATAATAATACAACTGATTTTTTGTTAATGATGGTATTTGAACTTATAATAATAAACCCTTTTTATGTAAAAAATAACCCTTAAAAACTTTTAATGTTTTGTTTTGCAAGCAATTTTAATGGTGATACACATAACAGAATTGTTTAAAGAATTTTTATTTATGGTCAGACACGCACATATTTCCATTGAAAATTGCACACACATACACATACCCTTAGGCATATGGTTCTTTAACCCTTATTGCTTACGGCTTCGAACTCACAATATATCTTTTACGAAATAAAAAATTAAAGTATCAAAAATTAATGAAAAAAAATATTGCCTGTTCACAAGTTGGATGTGTGATATGATGAAGGCCTTATCATTTCGGCATTTGTAATAGTAACGTCGCATATATAAGATTATGAGATTAGTAAATTTTTCACGATTTGTGTAGATACAGGCATATATATATATATATATATATATATATATATATATATATATAAACCCAAAGAAAAAAATATTTGTTTAGTCACAAATTTGCTTGTTTTTTTGTTATATAAAATATAACTACATAAAATGATAGTCAATCCATTAAATATAATATCGTTGTTGACAATAACATTCAATGAGAAAAAACTCATTATTCAGACTTGAGAAATTAGACCTGAGGAGGTACATCTTCACGATGTGATAGAGTATATCATTAGGAAAAATATGTTTGACTTCTCATTTTTTATTGAAAATTTAGTTCACTTACAATTTTCTGATTGGGATAATCAAATTGACATACAACCGATTAAAGATGAAGAACATGAAGAAGAAAACAATTATGGTGAAGCACCTAGTTATTTATATCAAGAGAAGAGAGTCAATTTCGACTATAAAAAAAAGCTGTTGACTTTTAGAATTCCTGGAAAGAAGACACGTTTATCTTTCACAATCGTTTATCAAAGGTTTAAGAAGCTTTGTTGAAAGCGACAATTGCGAAGATGGCAGAAGCAAGTAAACAGTGGTGGTGACTGGGAAGATAAGCTATAAAACGTTGCAAAATACACTTTCGATAATTTAAAGGATTATATTGATTCGAAGATGACAGTTCACGATATAGACCTTTGAAGATGAGCTTTACAAAAGAAACGTGAATTGGACATGCCATGGTTTAAAGCATCACCTTGGTAGGTATGGAAATTCAAGAAATTGCATAACGTTTCTCGAGAAATCAGAAAATTTATATCCGTGTCATCTTTGCATGAGACTAGAGATATGGAACAAGAATGCGATGTTTTTAAAAACAATGTAAAACCAAAAATTCTGAGGTATGGGAAAAGCAACGTTTACACGGAGAGACTTTTGATATCAATATTTGCTCCATTCCATATCCACAATCAACATAGCAAAAATTAGTATTGACGTTTAGAAAAAGTCTTATTTACTATTTAAAAATTGTAAGTGTGGAAAAGTGTTATAGTCAATAACAAGTTTTGTAAAACATATCGTCAAAAGTAAGTATTTTAAGTATCATAAGTTACAAGAAATGTACGAAATTCTAATATTCTTAAATAAGAAAGCGTATCGAGAGGAGAGCCACTAGTAATATCTGCAACCGGGATTTTCGAGAAATCTAAAAGACTATACAAGAAACGCCCGAAGGTTTCCGAGCTGCTCCGTCTATAGCCGAGTACTCGACGGCCAGGCCAGTCCATCGACCTTACCCGCCTTATGACCTGCGAATTCCAGCCGAAAGTGTTTAATTATACGTGTATTTGTAGTAAAACATGTTTGTAACTAGTGTGGTGTAAATTGAAGCTAAAACAAATTTTAATTCGGAATTTTTAAATATAAACTCTCAGTAATCTACACATATAAAATAGAAGCTTCTAACACTTTGTAATTGACAGTGTTTAATTAAGTGCAATTAGACTGCAAAACTTTAACTTTTACACTTTTATGAATTGATCAGTTCAAAGATTTCTTATTGAAAAATGTTAATCAACGCCATCGTTTTGAAAGCTCTAAATCAAAACTAATCCTTCATTTCAACTCGCATTAATAAAAATAATGAAAAATTAAACATGTCCCTCTTAGAACTCAATAAAAAAACTTGAAAACACAAATTTCCTCCCTTCCAGTTCTATAAGATCCTTAAAAATAAAAAAATGTCTCTTCCTATTCAGAAAAAAATTTTTAATAAAAATTTTCTCTTCTCCTATTTAATACATTTTTTTCAATTATCCTTTTCCAATTTAGAAAAAAATTGCAAATAAAAAATTCTTGCCTCAAACAAAATAAAAATCTTGAAAAAAATTTTTTTATTGAGCTAGAAGGAATGCAATTTTCTTTAATTGGAAGAGGATTTAAAAGAAGATTTGAAAATCTTTAAAAAAATTTAATGTAGGCTAATTCAACAAAAATAAAAAACCAAAATTTTCTCACTTCAAACTTAATAATAATGTTCAAAATACAAAATTTCCCAGTCTTTCAATGTATCAAAATTCAAAATCAAAAAAGTTCCTCTTCCAATTGAGAACAAATTAACTGTCCAAATTTATTCCCTTTATTTTAAAATTAGTATTCTGGAATTTAAACGTTTTTTATAAATAAATCCTTTAAAGCTGAATTATTCTAATTTTGGTCATTTCAAACTAATAATTTTCAACTGTCATTTGACGTTTTAATAAGAATTGTAACATTGAAACTTTAAAATTTTCACTCTAAAATTTTAGCCATTCAAGGCTTTCTATTTTAAACAATTTAGTTTCAAATGGATTCGCTATGAATATTTGATTTATAATTGCTCATTTAAAAATTTTTTTAATAAAAAATTTTTAATTGAATAGGTTAAAAATGGTATATTTCAGACTAAGATAATATTTTCATAGGATTTTAAATTGAATAAAAGCGTTTAATTATTAGTATAATAATTTTGACTTATTTTTGCATTAAAAATAGTTTATAAAGTTTTAATAAGACATTTCAATTTGCTGAATTATTAAGATTTTCGTATTAAAACTTGGATTTTTTTAGCAAAAATCTGTAAATTGTTTAATTTTGAACAGATTTGGAATTCTATTGAAATATAATTATTGTACAATTTTTGACACTCGTACTACAGTTCAGTTTAAAAAATCATTAATGATATATATTTACAGTTGATTAACTTTGAATGTTTTTTATAAATAATTTTCAGTTTCGAACGCTTTCAATTTTTTAATCTTTAATACTTCATTACTAAATTTTTAAATTCTTTCAATTGAAAATTTACGTTTCTGGTCCAGCAGCCACCCTGTAAATGATATATTCAAAAAACATTAGATATACATTATGAAGGAGATAAAATCCAGTAAATAATTATGTTATTTAACAAAAAATTGGTTGTAGGATTATCTTCGTCGAAACTGGGACACTGGAAAAGTCGTGATACCCAATAAGAAATTACGTTCTACGTCTACTCTAACCTGATTCCCGTATCGCTGTTTTTTACCTACGTTAACCGTATAATGGGGTCTAATTGACCTGGTGTCTTCAAAATGTAGTGAATATACATTAAAAATTCTGGAAAAATTCATGGATCATTTTTGAACCTTCTAGTATAAGATAAAATTATGGAATTTGATCTTTGTTAAATTTTATGTTATTTTAATTTTAGCTGTTAATGGCTAATTACTTTAGAATACAAAAGGATAAGGTGAATATGTACTGGAGTAAAATAATCAAGAATAGTGGCAATGAAAAAACCTAATTTTTTTCAAAAATAAACTTGAGCGATTCCTAAATATTTATTTAATAATGCTAATATTCAGGGGACATTTTGACATCAAAAGTAACAATTTGTAGGTCATCTATTTTGGCGAAAAAATATAACTTTTAGGATTACGATTTATTTATTCCTATTTTTTCTACCACTTTTAATAAAATCACTTAATTGCAATTTAACCATTCATAGATGGATAATGAAAGGAGTTTTTCAAAAGTATATTGTGTAATATACTTATTAATAGTATAAATTCCTGTGCTATTTTCTTAAATAAGCTGATAATTACTGTAACATTTACCAAAACTGCCGCTTAAATAAAAAAAAATATTTTTTTAAATTAATTCTATCAATTTATGCCATTAGAGGTATGGGAAATTGATAAGTTTCTGCAAAAATTCACTTCCTTATTACTCTACCAAATTTTTCATGCAAATGGTCGTCGCATTGATAGTTTATGTTCGATTTGTTATGATCTTTCCGATTGAATAATTTACTATATATATATATATATATGGGACGTTCCACGTCAACCGGGACA
>JAUELO010000323.1:127582-140292 GCA_032357855.1 Amphibolips quercusostensackenii
AGGTCAAATCCAAGGTCACCATTAAATTCCCCGGGAAAAATTACTAAAGACTTCATGTTAATTTTAATTTTCTATTTAAAATTTTCTAAAATTTTCTGGGGTTTCCATACTTTTCCCTCACCCTGTATATACACCAAACACTCGGCTTCAGTCCCCCTAGTTTCAGTCTTCCTAGAACGGCTGCTCTTAGTAGTTTCTGCGGTGCGCAGGGCGAGAGGCGGTTCGCAATCATGCTCGGCCACCAGCAGAAGAGCGATTAAAGGGGGCTGTGCCCTCTAGCGAATGAGTCTGTTTTTAAAACTCATCTCTTTCGAAAGAATTTCTGTTTCACAATTCAACCCTTTATTCGAAAATGAGCTTTTTCGTAGAAAATTCAACTACGTATTTGGTTAAACACAACTTGTTTAGTCCCAAGTAACTTTCTGCTTAAAAATTTAGAAACATTTTTTTTGTTTGAGAATGCAATTACTTTGGCAAAAAATTGAATTATTTGATAAAAAATTAAACTGTTTTATATTTTGTATAAAATTATTAAATTAACTTTTTTATGACAAAGCATCTTTGCGGGTTGAAAATTCAACTGCCTTGTAGATAATTCGTCTTTTTTGCTAAAAATTTAACTATGCACATATTCGGTTGATGATTCATGTTTTTGGCACAAAATTCAGCTACTTATTTGAAAATTAAACTACTCTATCAAAAGTGCATTTCTTTGTCAATTTAACTATTTGGTTGAAGAATCAACTCTTTTGTAAAAAATCCGTATTTACGTTTAATTCAAATTTGTTAGATTTTGAGTAATTTTTACTTGTAATCCTTGAACCATAAATTCAATTATGTACATATAAATCAATTGAATACAATTCGATTTACGAGCCGAAATAAAAAATTTTTTGTTAAATTAATATGTATGGCTAACATTGTGATTTTTCTTCAACTTGAAATTATTATGTGTATTAGATAACAAAATTGACAAAACAAAATAAGCATATTTTTACTACGGAGCAAAATCCAACAGAAATGTTTCTTACGGCCCTGACTGCTTACGTTTGTATTTCTCCGCTTTCGGTCAAAAACATTTTAAAGACAACCCCCGACACTGGACAGAAAGTGAGAGTTTAGTGTATTTTTAATTCCTTAAAAAAAACAGTATGATGTATTTTATAAAACATATTTTTTTTAATTTGTTAATGTATTTGAATGAAACTAATACAGTTTAAACATTCCAAGGTAAAATAATCCATTAAAAGCTGCAATTAAAATAAAATAAACATTTTTTTCAAAAATGGGTCTGCAAGACCCCTAAACATTGTTTACAAATTATCGACAAAATCTGGGTAAAATAATTCATTTACAAAGGCAATTACGTAAAATAAGCATTTGTTGCAAGAATGGGTTTGAGCGACCCCTAAACATATATTTTTTTAATTCTGAAATATTCAGGAGACATTTTGATACCAAAAAGAACAATTTCTAAGAAAATAATTTTAGATAAAGAACAAAACCTTTTTTGGATAACCGACAAAAAAAGTATTATTATACTCAGATTCAATTTGCAGTCTAGTTGAGTGCTTTCCTTCTTATTCCAATGCAGTTTCGAATTTTCTGTTGGAAATTCGGTGCTCTACTTTTAAATCCTGGAAGGTATTTCAAGTCCATTTTCTCACAATTCCAACCAAAACTTTTCTCTCTAACTCCCAGAAAACGTTAAGCCTTTCTCGATTGTCCAGTTTCGTCAAATCCGGACCATAAAACGACTAAATGAAAACACTTTGGCGTTTCTTCCAACATGTAACAACATCAGAAGGGATGGAAAGCTTCTCTTTTATGAGGTGTACGAACAAGTTGCATAGTTTAAGAAGAAATAAAAAATCTCATGGAAAAACTGTTTGGTTGAAAATGTACTTATTTGATTGAAAATTCGTCTTTTTGGGTTAAAAATTAAATCATTTGGTTGCAAATTAAACTTTCCTATTCTAAATTCTTAATTTCGAGTTAGGGATCATTCATAAAGTACGCTACGCGTTTTTCTTTGTTTAAATAAAGATAAGCATATAATTCTAGCAAAGTGAAAAAGGATACCACGATATAAATAGAAGAAAAACGCGTAACGTAATATATGAACAATCCCTTATAAGTTTAACATTTTGATTGCATTTTTTTTCATTTTGGCTAAAAAACTTTTTTGTTGAAAATTCGTCTTTTTGAATGGTAAAAACTGCTTTTCATGGAAAACTAAAATCTTTGTTTGATAAAAATTCATTTTTCTTGTTGTTGAAGATTTATAATTTTTGTAAAAAATTTATCTCGTTGGTTAAAAATTCGTCTATTTGTGTTCAAGATTAAATCATTTGGTTAAAAATTAAACTTTTCTGTTCTAAATTCTTAACTTCGAGTTAAAAGTTCAATATTTTGATTGCAATTTTTTTCATTTTGGGTAAAAAAACTGTTTGCTTCAAAATTTGTCTTTTTGAATGGTGACAACTCTTTTTGATTTAAAATTAAGGACTTTGTTGGTTGAAATTTAAATTATTACATTTTTCGTTGAGAATTCATGTATTCTGTAAAAATTCGTCTTTTTAGCTACAAGGTAAATCATGTTTGTTAAAAATTCATTTTTGTTGTTAAAGATTTATAATTTTAGTTAAAAATTTATCTCGTTTGTTAAAAATTCTTTTTTTTGGGTTGAAGATTAAATCATTAGGTTAAAAATTAAACTCTTTTGTTCTAAATTTTTTAATTTTGAGTTAAAAATTCAACAATATGATTGTAATTTGTTTCTGTCTTGGCTGGAAAATCAACTGTTTTGTTGAATAGTCGTCTTTTCAAGTGGTAAAAACAGTTTTTAATTTCAAATAAAAATCTCTGTTGGATGAAATATTAACTATTAAATTCTTCGTTATGAATTCTTGTATTTTGCTGAAAATTCATATTTTTGATTACAAAATTAATCTTGTTCGTAACAAATTTATTTTTTGGTTAGAAGATTCATAATTTTATTTAAAAATTCATTTCGTTGGTTTAAATTTCGTCTTTTTGGGTTACAAATTGAACTGTTTGGTTGAAAATCAAACTTTTATGTTGAAAATTCTTATTTTCGAGTTAAATTTTCAACAACAGGATTGAAATTTGTTTCTTTCTTGGCTGAAAAATTAACTGTTTTATTGAAAAGTCGTCCTTTTTGAGTGGTCAAAACAGATTTTAATTTAAAATAAAAATCAGATTTTTATAGTTTTCGTTATTAATTCGTGTATTTTGCTGAAAATTCGTTTTTTTGGTTAGAAAATTAATATTGTTTTTTAAAAATTCATTTGGTTGTTGTTAAAAATGAATCTATTTTCTTGTAAATGCAATATTTTTACTTGAAATATTAGGAGTTCGAAACCTTTTTTGAAAGACAACCATAATTTACACTGTAAATTCAAATCAGTCATTTTAACAGATGAATCAGTCAATATTGATGACTGAATCAATCAGACGATCGAGGTGACTAATTTTCGATCAGTGGAGGTCACTGATTTGTTGCTATAATAAAATGATAAAATAATTTCTAAATCAAAAATCCTCATTGAATTCCTTCATATTAATAAGTGATTTAAATTAGACATAAATTACTAATTACAACATTGAAACTTACGTATTAGATCAATCAAAATTACTTATTTAATTAGTGAAAGTTTCTGGTTACGTACGTTAAAAATGAGTTTGTTTAGATAATTTAAAATCACTGATTCTTTCAGTGGACTGTTTTTTGGTTAGGTTGTAAATTAAACTATTTCATTTCAAATTCGTTTTTTTTATTAAGGATTTAACTATTCTATTGATAATATATCTTTTTTGGTTGAAAATTTAACTACGTGGTTAAAAGTTAAACTACTTTGTTGAAAATTCTGCTTTTTATATGTTTATAATTCATAATTTTAGTTAAAAGCTTATTTTTGTGATTGATAATTTAACTACTTTGTTGACAATTCGTTATTTTTTGTGTTGAAAATTAATTTTTTAAGTGAAAATTTATATATTCTATTTTTCATTGAAAATTTATATATTCCATTTCTTATTGAAAACTTATATATTCCATTTTTGAGTGAAAGTTGATCTTTCTTTGTTAAAAGTTCGACTATTTCGTTGAAACTTCATGTATTATCTTGAAAATTCGTCTTTATTTCCGCTAAAAATGCAAAATAAAATAAAAATTAAAATCAAAATCTTTTGTTGAAATATGACCATTTTTTTATTTAAAATAAAAAATTTTCAGTTTAAATATCATCTGTTATATATATATTTTTTTTTTTAGAATTTATCGTTTTTTATTGAAAATTCTATTGCTTAGTTGAACTTCTTTGGTACAAATTTAATTTAAAAAGAGTTTAATTAGTTTTTTTTGTGTTTGAAAATTAATTTCGTGCATTGAATGTTTAACTATTCCTTTTTTGTTAAAAAATTTATTTTTTTTGTGCAAATTCAACTATTCAATTGAAGATTCATCTTGTTTTATCTTGAAAGTTTATCTTTTCTTTGGTAGGAAATTAATGTTTTTGGCGGAAAATTAATTTTTTTTCTAATTTAACTTTTTGGCGTGAAATTAATCCTTTTTAGTTAAAAATTCGTCTTTTATGGTTGTAAATTCATGTGATTTCTTGAAAACTCATTTTTTTTAATTCGAAAATGAATCTTCTTGGCTAAAAATCCATTTTTTTTAATTCAACTACTATTAAATCATCTTTTTTGTCGAAAATGAAACTGATTGATTAAAAGTTGAACTAGTTTGTAAAACTTTCCTTTTTTCTTGTTAAAGAATAATTATTTAAATTAAAGGTACATCCCTTTTGTTGAAAATGTTACTTTTTTGTTGGAAATTATTTTTGGATAATTTCAAATGACTGATTTCATCAATGTATCAAATTAACGGACTCAAAAAGTAACTTTTTACTAATTTGTCAGTCTTCGAATCTGCATTATATGAATCAGGTAAATTTGACTTCGAATCAGTCACTCACAGTTGATTTAAATTTAAAGTGTTTCTTTCGGGTTTATTTTTTCAATTGAAATGCGCTAATGATTTCTTTGCTGCCGCCGTTGTCCTTCATATCTACAAAATTAACAAATAAATCATTTAGAATATATTTGAAATTGGTATCATGCAATAGAATCTATTTCAAAACGTCTTGTTTTCTAAAATCTTGAATTTCTGTTTATGATTCTTAAAAAATAAATTAAATCTTTCAAAGGGTAGGAGCAAATAGATAATAAATCATCTGCATATTTGAGATTTTAAGAGGTAATTAGAAATGCAATTAAAAACAGTCGAACTAATTAACGATTGATGCAATAATTGCAATTATTAAAGTGGAACGCAATTACAATTTCCATCCAACTGCTTTCATTACACGAACGAGCACCCTTGAAACTTTAGTGAAGTTCTAGGGCTTCTCGATATTCTATTCAGTTCTGCTCATCCACAAAAAATGAAATAATTTGTCGGAAAATATTTAAATTTTCTTTTATGCCTGAGAAATTAATTGATTATTTTATATTTCCAAACCTAAAAATTAAGGATTATTCTAATAAATATAAATTTAATAGATATTGTTTAAATTTTAAAAAAATATTTAAATTTTGAAACAGAATTTTGAATTCAAAAGACGAATTTTCAATAAAACGCTTAATTTTTCAACTGTAATAGATAAATTTTCAAGAAAATAATTGGATTATAATCTACAAAGATAAATTATCAACCAGAAAGATAAATTTTCAACTAAGAAGATAGATTTTTTACCAGAAAAGACGAATTTTCAACAAAATACATGAATGTTCAAACGAATTGTTAAATTTTCAACTAAAAAAGATAACTTTTTAACACAAAATAGAAAAGTTAAATTTTTAGTGATAAAAATTAATTTTCGACGAATTGGTTTAAGTTTTAACCAAAAAGGACAAATTTTCAAACAAAAATATGATTTTTCTAAAAAAGCAGTTGAATTTGTAATCCGCAAATATTAATTTTCTACTAGAAAGATAAATTTTTAACAGTACAGTTTGATTTTCAGCCAACGAGATTAATTTTCAACTAAAATTATGAATGTTTAACCAAAAAAAAAAATTTTTTAACAAATTAGTTTAACTTTTAACCCGGAAGTTGAATGTTCCAACTAAAACGACGAATTTTCAACAAATAAAGATTTTTCAGTTAAGAAAAGGAAATAAATGTAAATAGTTCAACTTTTAAGACAAAAGACATATGTTATTACATATTGAAATTTTAATAAAAAATAATAAAAAGCTTCTAATAGCACTGATCAAAAAATGACATTTGTCCTCGCTAAACGCGACATATCATTTTTGAAGTCTTTTGCAATGCAAATAAAAATTTTAATTAAAAATGTTTTAACCATTTATTCAAAGGGGTCAAAAATTGTTTTTCCGCTCTCTCCGCAATTCATGTTGATGCGTTTTTTAACGCAATTTGCAAATATCGTCTTACTTTAGTGACATCTATAACGGTTATCTGGAACAAATTTTTAATTCGGGTTATGCGTTTCTGAGATATCTTGAAAAATGTGCAATGTATACCGTTCATTTCAATTTCTGGAAACTTGTACTTATTACTGTTCTTGGCGTCAGATGTTCAATTATGAAACATAAGACGATCACTCACATTTTATTCGTTTTTGAATTTCATACAATTATGAAACATAAGATGATCGGTCACATTATTACTTATTAATAAATTTCATACAGTTTCAAAAAATAAGGCGATCAATCACATTGTCATTTTTTCTGAATTTCATGCAGTTCTAAAACAAGACGATCACTCACATTGCATTCGTTTCAGAATTTTACATAGTTTTGAAACATAAGACGATCAATCACATTGCTGTTTGCTTATGAATTTCATGCAGAAACGAATGAAATGCGATTCATCGTCTGATGTTATACAATCAAACATCTGATACCAAGAACAGTATTAAGTACAAGTTTTCGGAAATTGAAAAGAAGAATATGCACATTTTTTGAGATATCTCAGAAACGGATAATCCGAATTTAATTTTTTTTTTTAGATAAACATCGTGGATATCCCTAAAGTAATACGACATTCGCTTACGGCGTTAAAAACGCAACGACATGACCTGCGATGAGGTCGAAAAATCATTTTTCGCAGTTTAAAAAAAGGAAACCAGATTTCTGTTCAGCATTGAAAAGTACTTCGAAAATGATATGTCACATTCAGCGAGGACGTAGGTTATTCTTGTTTATCAGTGTAACTCTAGTTTGTTTATTATAAAGCTCATTTTGAAATACATATATACCAATATATTCTGAAATATAATGATATGTATTGAAAAAAATTCTTCATATGTTTGATATTATTCACAGGAAATTGTAATTCTCAATTTCCTTGTCAAACCACGTATAGCAACATATAGACAGGTAATATATTCTATATATTTTCTCTGAACGAATAAACTGTGATTTTCCCTAGGGCATTTACGCATTCACCCGTGGGATATAAAAGCATCAAACGATGGTGTGAATCGGTATCGCATGACTGATCTCTTTTTTCACGGTAGTTTTCGCGCTTTGATGTTACTTTTTATCAAAATTTTTTGTTAAATGTGGTGTGGAATAGGTTGATAACAGAAACAGATTTTATACGAAATATTCGAATTTGCTATAAATTCACTTGCTTTTGCTGATTTTCCGAGCCAACGCTCCTAGTGGTGCAAAAATACACAGCCCCACAACAAAAAGTGGGAGTTCCGACAGATCAAACTAGTCAATTCTTACGTATTTTTGATCGGTGAATCCGAATCCGAAGTCGGTATTCCGAAGGCAGCTCTTATTTTCTTACTAACCTCTAAAAATGTACAAAAACATTTTTGTAAGGTTGAGAAACTTCGATTTTAGGAAGAATAAAAAAGCTAACTTCGGATTCGGGTTCAGCTATCCAAAATACGTAAGAACTGATAAGGCTGGTCCGTCGGAACTCCTACAGTTTTGTCGGACTGTGCTATTACTATAAACGAAGAAGCACTTAAAAAATATTTATTAATTTTATAGTTAATTCAAAAATAATACTATTTCATCAGCGTAAAATTGAAATACCGAAATTGAAAAGTTTTCAAAAAGTCCCATTAAAATTTTCTTTAAACCTCCGTTAAATTTCAAGCAATAGAAATTTAAAGCCTTCGAAATTGTAAGGCGTTCAAGTTTTAACAGAGCGGATGCTTTTAAATTCACGGTTTTCTTCCGGTCAGTTTTTTATATCACGGTCTGCTCGGTGAGTCTTAACATGTTTTAACCCAAAAGTGTTTACACTGTGAATTTTTTTAAGATTTCACGCCTGCATTGTTTATAGATTATTTACCAACAAGAACGAAGATAATCGGCAGAGCCGTTTCTAAGAAAAATTATTTTCTTTATTCACGATAACACAAAATCAATATATAAGAAATATAAATTTTTGAGATCTTACGTATGATAAATTTTACTTAAGAATTATGTAAAAATAATCTTATATTTACATTTTAAATATCTTTTATGGTTATGCATGCAATATGTAAAAAAACTCAATTTTATTAAACGAAATGTAACAGTAATTATTGACAATGGTGTGCAATCAATTCGTACAAAATATACCGATTCCATTGGTTGTTCGCCAAAGTATTCAAGCCCTGTCCGATTTTTTTGCAAAATTGTGCAATATGAAAAAATATTGCATGTATTTTAGGAGTAACGCTAATTTTTAGGTCCATGTAAACTCTCCTTAATAGCTTATATACAACATAAATAATCTGCATGGAAATCGTTTCCAAAACATGCAGTGACAACTTTTTAAAGACATAAAAAGTTCTCAGGTAGTTCAAGAAACCTAAATCAGGTACCTAGCGTAATAGATCAACATTTTCCAACAATTTCTTACAAGAATTTCCCTTGAATGCCAAGCCGCCGTGTGTTATTTCTCAATGAGCATAACACGCTTCAGCTCATTCCAAAGATTTATTTTGAAAATATTTTAACATACTCGTGTTTAACGTATTCACCATACCAAACATTAGGTGCAATTCTGGTAGTGGAATAAGCTCTAAACACGTTTCCTCGCGATGAAACGTAAATAGCAGTGAATTTATGCATTGACTCTTTAGATCATAATGATCTCTCCATTCGGATCATTTTCATCTGCTCTTAGGGTCATTTTTCAGACTAATCAAAATGGCTGGCAACTTTCGTAACCGATTTCATAATGACATAACCGAAAAAATGTGTCTAACGCACGTAAGTGACAACTACATCTAACAGGTAATTTATTCTGACATCAGTTTTCGTTAATTTTTTAACTTTTCAAGTACACTACACGATTAGAAACCATACAAATCTCGCATATGAGCTGAAGTACTCCAAGGACGTCGGCCATATTGTTTTGACTTCATGCATGATCCCGAAACAGATCAGTATGATCTTAAAAGTTGATCATTCATTCCGGCCGATCAAAATGCTTTTGATTTTGGTATCATTTTTGTTGCGTATCAAAATGATATTGATTTTAGTATCATTTTGAACATTTTTTTTACTGTGAGTTCTTATAATTTAACAAAGTATTCCCAACTGTCCTATGTGCACCGCAAACATTGAGGTCACTTTTTTTTGGGGGGGGGGTCGCACCAAGTACATAGATAAGCACTGGTGTGATACATAATGCTAACTAAGATATTAGCTAACTTGTACTCTATTGGTATTGTGTCTTCATAAGTATGAACATTTAATGCAGACCATGGTTGCGAAACATTTCTATAGTTCTCTTGAGAACAATATGCTACTGATAATAAAAATAATTTCTCAACTCTAAAATCCTTAAATCGCTTAGCAGTTGTACTGGCCTCGTACGTAGTACTTTTGGTTCCATGATCGTTCTCCAAATGAGTTTGTGATTGAGTCGAAAGGCAGATCTTCAGAAATCCACCTCCTCCATCTTTCTATGTCTAATTTTAAACGAGCTTCCGATACTTCCGTTGTTTGTTAACGTAATCGATGGAAGCACTAATATCTTTTCGGTGCCACACATACATCTGAAGTAGTTCCGATTATCTCACGGTTACTCAAATTCAAATTTATTTTTATTTTTGAGGAATCATTTTCAGTAAGTCATGGTCGCTTTATTGCATTATCTGTGTTTTTTGCCTATCTGAACACAGTAAAAAAAATAATCAATTTTGTTGCAGAGCATTTTGCTCGAACGATCATTTGGCTTTCTAGTTCATAATGATCTGTCTATTTCGATCACTTTGATCACCTTTTAAGGTCATTTTTAAGACTAAACAAAATGACCGCCAATTTTTGGCGCCGATTTCAGAACGACATAACCTCAAAATTTTATCTAACCACACGCAAGTCACAATTACACTTAACAGCTGTTATATCCTAATATCAGGTTTCGGTAATTTTCTATCTTTTCAAGTACACTGCGTGATCAGAAAGCATGAATTCGAAAAGTCATAATTGCTGGTCCGATATGGCAAGCCAAAAATTTGGAAAAATCCTATGAATTGGCGGCTTTGAACGAGTCGGTACTAAGTATTTTTTCGGTTCACTGGAAACAAATCTGATGGCCATTTTCAAAAATCCATTAGCCATTATCATAGGGAACTGACAACGTAAAGTCGAACCCCTAGTACCAATTTTCATAATCGCCATATTGGATCAGCCTCTTAGAAATTTCAAGTTCGGACCTCAAATTCGTATTCAGTGACCCAAATAACCTTGTAGTACTAATTATTATCCAAATCCGCCATCTTATACACTTAAAAAAAAGTTTTTGAATAAAAAAAATATCTTTGATTCAAAGAAATGGTCGAACGGAATACCTTCAATCATGCATTTCTTCAATCCAAACAAATCGTTTAATTGTATGAAAAATGAGAAATTATTGAAGCAAATAAATAATTACTTCAGCCTGTGAAATATCATTTGAGCGAATGGGCGATGTATTTAACTGAATGAAATTAGAGATTTGCATTTAAAAATCAGTCAGTTGATACGATCGAATACATCTTTAATTCTAAGAAATATTTTCTTAATTAAAAGTAATGTCGATCGTATAAAATAAAACTTTTTTCAATTGAAAGATTTGATTTCTTGTTTCAAAGAAGCGTACTGTTATCTTTAATAAATATTTCCCGGTACCAAAGAAATGACATTTGGCAAAAATAGAAATGGTTTTGGTTCGAATTAATGAGGTATTATTTCAAACAAATATTTTGCAGATTCTGCGAAACATTATTCGAGTGTAAGAACGGTATTATTGATTGACTGTGATAGCAGTTCCGTAGTTCAAAAGATACAAATTCTGGTTCGAAAATAACGCAGTTTGAGTTTTTATATATTTTATCAAAGGAAATAAATATTGCTTGATAATAAGCACATATTTTTTTTCTAATTGAACAAATATCGATTTATCGTAAAAGGATATTTTTTAAATTTAGATAATTGTTTTATTGTTATGATTTTGACAGTTCTTAGCATAGGATAAATATTTTTCAAATAAATGAGAATACATTTATCTTGAATATATATTTCTTGAACTGAATGAAAATTCATTTATCTTAAATTCATGTTCGTTGAATTTGAGTCATTATTTCGTTGCACCAATTATAACAACCTATAGAATTGAATAATTTTTTTTTCAGTTGAAAGATTATCGATTTATTGTGAAAGAATATTTTTTGAATTTAGATATGTGTTTTATGGTTATGATTTCAACAGCTCTGAGCGTAGAATAAATATTTTTTCAATTGAATGAAAATTCATTTATCTTAAGTGAATATTTTTTTTATTAAAGTAGAAATTAATTAATTGCTCCAATGACGTATAAATTATTTAATTTTGAAACATGTTTATCCCTTTTACAGAATCGAGTTCATTGTACTGAAAAAAGAGTTCTATAAGCGTCTAAACATATTCAATAAACCTAAGTACATACCTTCTAGGAAATCATTTCTTTGACTTAATATTTTAGCTTTTAGTGTAAAGAAATATTTACTTATATGAAAGAAATATCGCCAAAGAAATCATTTTCTTGAATGGATGCGTGAATCTTTTGCATCTAAATAATATTAACTTAACTGAAGTAAACAGTTCCTTGGTACAAAGAAAGAAAAAAACAAAGAAACGCATTTCCTTAAATCAAGTGAATTTTTTTTTTGGTGAAATTGTTTGAAAACCTAATACAACAAATCTCGGTTTCTCCAATTGTGTTGATGATTTTAGAGTCGAAACATGGTTTGAAGTGGTTGGAACTAGATCAAATTTATACAATTCTCAAGTACGAAAACTAATTGTAATAGATAGATATTTCTTAATATATTTTAGCAAATGAAATTTTCATTAATCTGACAATCTAACTCTTAGTAAAAACTATTTTATTTCGTTAATTTCAATTTTATACAGCTCATTGAGAGCTGTTTGCAACCTGGCATAAAATAAGTTCATGCTTAGCATTAACAATGAGTGTGTCATAATCTTCAGCAAAACCAAATGTCATGCTAAAAGGTATGGATACATCAAAATAACCAGTAACATTAGTTAATAATTTTGCATAATTATTGTTTCCAAGCCAACCAGTAATCTTGAGGTGATGTAATTGTCCAGGATTTAAAGATATATAATTTTTCATAAGACTAGTGAAACCGGCATTTTCATTTCTATTAATTTCA
>JAUELO010000323.1:146238-158629 GCA_032357855.1 Amphibolips quercusostensackenii
ATTGATTTAATTCCGCTTATGAAGGATTATACTCGTATGTTAAAAATATTACAAGCATAAATTTCTGGTCTTCGAACACCAATGGTCAGGGAAAACAAAAAATTAGACAAGGAAAAGTTAGGAAATTTTGAAAATAAAGTTTGCGACCACCGTAATATAATATTCTTGTTAGTAATTTATTTGCCTTATATTTCTATTTCTATTTTTAGCTGCTTTCTCCTGACGATTATATTTTTAGTTGAGTATTTTATTATTTGCTTGCAAGTTCAATAATTTTCTTCAAAAGTCATCCTTTTTGGTAGAAATTTAATTAAATTGCTGGAGCTTGAACGAATTTGTTAAAAAAGCATGTTTTTTATTGAAAACTCATCCTTTCAGTTGAAAATATGTTTTTCTTTTGGGTTAAGAATTAACTTTTTTAATTGAAAATTTAACTATTAAAGTTGATTCATTATTTTTGTTGGAAATTCATCTCATTAGTTCGAAGTTTAAATACTTCGTTGAAAACTAACTTTTTTGTTAAAAAATTACCTTTTTCACTAATAATATAACTATTCCATTTTTGGTTAAAAATTGATTTTTTTTTTAACTTGAAAATTCAAATTATTGTGTAAAAGTTGAACCACTTAGTTAATAATTGTTTTTTTCTGGTTGGAAATTCATGTCCTCTGTTGAAAATGTAACTATTTTCTTAAAAATTTACTTTTTTTATTGAAAATTTATCTTTTTCAGTGAAAGGTTCAACTATTTATTTGAAAATTTATTTTTTTAGTAAAAAATGATCTTTTTTGGTTAAAAATTAAATTGTTGATTTGAAAATTCATGCATTTTGTTTAAAATTCGTATTTTTTTGTAGAAATTGAATTTCCTTGGTTGAAAATTCCTCATTTTGTTTGAGAATTCATTTTCATAGGTTGATAATTCAACTATTTGGTTGAAAAATCAACTATTTTGGTGAAAATTTAATTATTTTGTTGAAAATTGAAATATTTGTTTCAAAATATTATTATTTTGTCGAGAATCCGTTTTTTGTTTGTTTAAAATATCAACTATTATATTTTTCGTTAATAATTTTATTATTTGGATGCAAATTCAAAAATTTTCCTTAAAAATCATCCGGTGTGGTTGAAATATCTACTATCTTTTTGGTAGAAAATTTAATTATACTTGGTTGAATGTTGAACTACAAAAATCATGATTTTTGTTGAAGATTTATCTTTTCAGTTGAAACAAAATTTTTTTGTTAATACTCAATTACTTGAATTGAAAATTTAACTATTCAAGTTGACGATTCATTATTTTTGTTAAAAATTCATCTCATTGGTTAAGAGTTTAAAAACTTTTTTAAAAACTCATTTTCATAAAAAATTAACTTTCTTTAACTGAAAATGTAACTATTCCATTTTTGGTTTAAAATTTATTTTTTAAATAGACAATTCGACTGCTTGTGTAAAAGTTGAACCTCTTTCGTAAAAAAATTTGTTTTTTTTTCTTTCTTAAAAATTAATTTTTTAACCAAAAATTTAATTTTATTCGGCTTTATTAGTAGAAAATTAATCTTTTTGCTCGAAAATTCGTGGTTCGGATTAAGAATTTGTTTTTGGAAGTTGAAAATTCAACTATTTGGTAAAAAATGTAAATATTTTGTGGAAAATTGTACTGTTTTTGGTTAAAGTTTATCATTTTTCATTTCAAAATTTGAATATTTGATTGAAAATTCATCTTTGTAGGTAGAAAATTTCAGTATTTGGTTAAAAATTCAACTATTTTATAAAAAAATGAAGCTTTTTTTGTTGAAAACACGTCGAAAGTTCGAAAAATTCGTTTATTTCGACAGAAAATTCGTTGTTTTGTATTAAAAATACATCTCTTTAGGTTTAAAATTCAGCAATGTCGTTGAAAATTCAGATAATTTGTTGAAAGTTTGATTATTTTGTTTAAAATTGAACTATTTTGTTAGATCTTTTTTGGCCGAAAAATTCAACTTTTTCGTTACAAATCCGTCCTTTTGGATTGAAAATTCATCTTTCTTTTTAGAAAAGTAAATTTTTTTATTGAAATAAATAAGTTTTAAAATTCTATATTTTTTTATTCCGTTTTTAAAAGATTCTATGTTGAAAAAGTTACAAGATTAAAATTGCGGTCTTTGAATATAGGGAAAATGAAAAATTGGTCAAGGAGAAATCAAGGAAAAATTAGGAAATTTTAAAGATAAAGTGTTGTGGCCACCCTGCTGTAGCGGTTTTTATCGATTTCCTATTTTTCACCATCAGAATTGAGTACGGCTTCAGCGAACGAGTGAAAATTTCATTTCAGCTTTCGCTGTAGTTGGGAATTCAGCTGCTAAATTAGCTTAAAATTTAATAACTCATTCAAATTTCAACCAATTTAACTCACTTTGATTATATTAACAGCAAAAAAATTATTGTATTTAAAAAAATGTCATTACATTGTTGTTGAAGTTAAAAAAATCGGGGGAAAAAGAGAAACTTCCAAGTGTTTTCGATTGTAGCTTCGTGATTTTACACTATGATAAAATAAACATTTACCAAAATGCGGTTTTTAAAAACAGAAAATCAGATTTTGAGGGGTATGATAAGATTTTCATTACATTTTTTTAATTTCCACTATATTTGGATTTTTTTTTTTAATTTTAAGAAAAGTTGGTACTCAAGTACTCATTTGTCTCATACCTAGTACTTTGGCCAGACCTTATCCGGGGTCAAAATGAGATCTCAATTAGATTTTTTTTTAATCAGGATCATTATGAAAACTTAAGTAAGGTTTGCAAATTATTATAAGGGAATTTTACGCATTTGAACAATTTAAAGGGTTTTTTACGATCTTATATTTATATAGATATTTTAAAATATTCCAAATAATTTTAAGAGATTTCGAAAATGGAAAGGAATTTCATCGAAGTTTGTAGCATTTCCAAATATTCTAAAGGATTTTGAAGAATTTCACCAGATTTAATGGATTTTATGGTGCCATTAATTATTTGGAAGAATTTAACCAAATTTGATATATTCTTAAGTAAATTTACAATTTATTACATTAATGAGACCTCATACTATTTAATTAAATTTTAATTAATAATTTTTAGATTATTCAAAAAAATTTCATTTACAATTAAAAGAAAATATTATTATACAAATTATTATAATGAACAAAAAAAGTTTTGAAATGATTATATTCAACTAATCATAAAGATAATGGAATATTGTATTTCATATTTTGAATTTGATCAGGAATAGTTGGGTCAGGATTAACAATAATTATTCGAATAGAATTAGGAATACCTTTCCAGTTAATTGGAAATTATCTAATTTACAATTATGTTGTTACTGCTCATGCTTTTGCAATAACTTCTTTATAGTAATACCAAGTATAGTTGGTGGATTTGGTAATTATTAGTTCCATTAATATTAACTGCTCCTGATATAGCTTCCCGCCGATTAAATAATACAAGATATTGGCTTTTAATTCCTACTTTATTTTTATTACTAGCTGATATATTAGTTGATCAAGGAGCTGGAAGAGGGTGAACTGTTTATCCTCCTTTATCTTAAAATTTAGGACACCCAGGAATTTCCGTTGACTTAAAAATGTATTCTTTTTTAGAATTTCTTCAATTTTAGGATCAATTAATTTTATCACAACAATTTTAAATGTACGTCCTAATTTTAAAGCCATAGATAAAATTTATTTATTTGTATGATCTATTTTTTTAACAACTATGCTCTTACTATATTATTGTTTGATCGTAATGTAAATACCTCATTTTTTTAACTAATAGGAAACATTGATCCAATTTTATATCAACATTTATTTTGATTTTTTGTCTCCCAGAAGTTCATATTATAATTTTACCTGCATTTGGAATAATTTCTCATATAATTTACGTAGAGTGTGGAAAAAAACACATTTGGATCACTAGGTACATGCTATAATTTCAATTGGTATATTAGGATTTATTGTTTGAGGTCATCATATATTTAGTAGGTTATTATACTTCAGTAAAAATAATTATTGCAATTTGTACTGGTATGAAAATTTGTAGATGATTAGCAACTATATATGGATCAAAAATTAATTTTAATTCATCTATTATATGAGATTCAGGATTTATTTTTTTATTTTCTATTTGTGGAATATTTGGAGTGACTTTAGCTAATTCATCAATTGATATTATCATTTATGATACTTATTATGTAGTTGCTCATTTTCATTATGTATTATCTATGGTAGCTGTATTTGGAATTATTGGAGGGGCAATTCATTGGTATCCTTTAATCACACGATTAACATTCAATTTAATTTTTAAAAGATTTTAGAAGATTTTAAGCCATGTTAACAGATTCCAAAAAATTTCAAGAGATTTTACCAATTTTTAGGAACTTCAAATAGTTTTTTAGGATTTCCAAAGATTTTAAGGGCAGTTTTAAAGGATTTCTAGAAAACTTTAGAAAAGAAATTAAATGAAATTTCAGAGAATTCCTAGTGATTTCAAATATTTCAAGGGATTTCAAGGCATTCACAAGATTTAAAGGACTTTACTGAATCTCCAAAGACTTAACAGATTCAAAAGATTTCTGGGGATTCGTACTGACTTTTTTGTAAAAAACTGTTATGAATAATGGTTTTTTAAATTATAGTGAAGGGATCTTAAATCATTTTCAGTTATTTTAGTGGATCTTTACGATTTTTAATGAATTTAATAGATTTAAATGGATTTCAACAAATTTCTAGAGAAGTTTAGAAAATAAAATCAAATTTGTTTCAAGGGATTTATACGGATTTCACCGATGTCAAGAAATATCAGTGAATTAAAAAACTTTCGAAGGATTTTAAAGACTCTGAGTTATGTTTAAATATTCTAACGAATTTTAAGGGACATCAAAGAATTTTTTAAGACCTATACTGATTTTCTTTTAATATTTTTTTTCCCTACGGGCAGTTTGCAATTTTACATGAAAGTTGCTTTTGTTCCTTTCGTGGACAATCTCCGTTTTTTATATTACTTAATTTATTTTTCAAATATTTTTAAAAATACCACATATTATTAATAATATCTTTTTAAAAAACCTCCCTACCTGTCAATAACTTAGAGCTACCCACTTATTTTTGATAATCTCTGGCCTAACTTGTACTCCAGTTTTTATGAAACAAAGGTTCCTACTTCTCATGTAAACGTTTAAATATAAATTAGAAAATCAAATGAAAAGTACGATAAAGCTTTGCATTTTCAAAATTACATTGATAAATTGCAATTTTGCAATAACTAGTCATTCATCAGTCTTGGTCATTTTTTGGGTCTTAGAATCAGAAAAAGTATATATAGTGTCATTAAATTATGCGCAGGGTAAGAGATAAAGTTGCCACGATTTTATATTCGGACACGAAAACTCATGAATATTTCCATTATGTTTCAGGTATGTACGACTTTGCAGTGTGAACTTCATCCTGAACCGGTAAAAGCTATCACGGGTGAGTCATCGTCAGCTCACTTTTAATGGACTCTCTAAAAGTTGCATTATTTATAATAGTGAGTTTCCGTCAAGGATCAAATCGAGTAGAAAATATTCAGGCACATGGCTTAAGTAAATTCAAAGATTTTTTCGAGTCAGAGATGAAATGGAAAGATAAGATTGAAAGTTGCCGTCAACCAGGGTAATTTGGATCAAGCCGGGTAAATATGGAATATGGATTTGTGTGTTTAGATTTTTGATAAAAATTTGCTTAATTTTTTTTTGTAACAACAGAATGTACTTTTTTTAATTTTGAGAGGTACAATTTTTTTTACAATTTTCAGATTTATCAAACATGGTCTTATATGTGTGCTAAAACCATCTATAAATGACTATGTAGGTGACTTTGCTATGATACTGTCCACATTAAAAACACTTACTAATTAGTTATACAATTTTTCTAAACAACAAAGGTATCAAAGCAAGGAATCATCTGAAAGACATTCTTAGCTGATTTCGTAAACAAAATTGAGCATATTCGTTGAAAGACAGTCAAACTCTGAATTTGTTTGTAGGTATTCTTCAACTAATTAAGAGTTCTTTTTAATTGGAAAAACATCATAGAGAAAAGTCATCGCAGACATTATTATTTGATTCTGGACAGAAATTTATTAAGTTTGGCAAAATCCTTTAGAGTTTTTTTTTAACTTCTCATTGAGTTAGTGATTTTGTTCTTTTAAATATTCATTCTCCGAATCGATGCTTAAATCCTTCCATTTTTTTCATCTATTAAACAAATTTCAATATTCATGGATTCTTTAATTTCTTTTGCGACAATATCTATTCTCTCAGTATTTTCTATTTTTGCAAAACCTCGTCTAAATTTACGTAAAGTATCCTGGTCTAAAATTGATGAAGATCGCATCGTACTGTCAGGAACAACAAGCAATGTAATATTATCTCGCGTCTAGTCATCAAGAGTAATACTCTCAGTTTTCCTAAAAAAATTAAATTAAAATCATTTGAAGTGTGTCCTACATCTCGACTGTTGTAACATCTAAATTGAGATTTCGATATAGCTTTAATGTCAGCTGATTTTACATAACTGTTTGACTGAATCTTTGGCAACTCGAGTTGAAGATTGATTTTATTAAATACTTCTTATAACTCAGATGACGTTTTGAAAGATCTCATACGTGCTTGATTTCATAACGGCAAATCTGGAATTCCATCAATCATACACGTATAATCCACCACCCTTTGATCGTCTACAAGCACTTGATTAGCTAGGATTAATTTTTTGTGATAATATTAGCAAAATGACTCGTTGAATTTTGACTTCCTTTCTTCAAACAGCTTTCGTCGTTTTAACCTGTTAGGTCGATGGTCAAACATCTTCATATCCTAGAGCAAGCCTTGCTTACTAATTTTAATATGCTGCGGTTTAGAATGAAACCAATCTAAAGCATTGGCTCTGAACTGCGAATTGAGCAAAATTTTCGCAAGGCTATCGTCTAATTCATAAATTGCACTAAGGGTAGTGGCTGCTTTTTCCACTGACAGAAGTTGCGATTAGATTCATTAAATTCGCTTAATAAATCACTAATAGCTCTAATGTTTATGTTGTACTTCTCGTGCGAGAAAATTTCTCTACCTTTTCACAAATTCCAATTCGCGTTGTATCATACTAAAATTCGTTGATGAATTCAGCAATAGCGATTGAAAAATAGAGTTTGTATTTCAAATGTTATGATCCGAAAGAATCATAGTTGTATGCAATAATGAAGCGGCTTCTTCCGTATGTGAATTTATCTCCTCCATTTCCATTCAGGAACCTGAGGGATCAACTTCCTGTAATCGATTGATTAAATCAGCCTTATTTCGAACATTCAGAAGACTTTCTTTCTCAAAATTTCTTTCACATTCAAAAAGAAAAACCTCTTGGAGTCTTCGACATTTTTTTCAAATTAAAATTAAAATTTAGTGGTTCCAGAAAATACCATATATTCCAAAAATTAAGTGACAGATATTCTCGTTGCTCTTTTTTATAAATGACAGTTGAAAACCTCAAATTTTCGAAGAGAGTAAAAAAATGAATTATATATAATAAAACTTTGTGAGTTTTTTTTTGATCACTCAGTCCGAATTTCCTGCACGCAACAATCATTTGAATTACCACAGCAAGAACGACGACAAAGTACACAACAGTCATCCGGATTTTAGCAACAGAAACTACATTAAAGTACACACCAATAAGATATTGAATGTACTCAACAGATCAATGACAAGGTTGACAGGAAAATTTGAATTTTCCATTTTTATAAATGACAATAATTATTGATGACCAATCCTCAAGCTCATATCCTACTTCTGATACTGCAGCAATGGAATTTCTTGATATAAGTGAATGAATAACACGTTCATTTTATATAAATGGAAAGTTTATTGAACTTTGGCGCATTGATTGTTTTACATTAATCAGTATATTTCCAACTGACGTTGCAGCTGATAAAACAAAAACTGTAGATGTATATATGAAATTTACTTCAATAATTGCTACCACGCACGTGCAACAAAAATTGAGTACATTTTCTGATTTTTGTCGAACCCACGATCTAAAAAATTTGCAAATTTTGATCTGTAATTACTTTGGTACCATTACGTTTTTATCATTACTTCAGGGCGTGACAGAATCTTTACTCACATAAACTCTAATAAAATTTGACACTTATGTTTACTTTTCTTGGTAAACATGAAAACAGGAGTTTCAGGTTCAATAGTCTTTACTTAAACGTTTATGAAGCAACATCCAGAAATTAGAGAAATATGCTTATAGTGAGAAGGAAAATTAAAATTCGTCACGCTTGATGTAGTGATAAATAGCTCTATAGGGAATAAATTGCCTTCGCAATATCCCATGCAAATTATTCATATCCAAAGAGGAAAATAAATTGCGCATGTGTCAGTAGTTCAATAATTATGCACTCGTAAATTGCAATTTAGAAATGCCTTTAGTGAGAAAGAGATTTTTTTGAGGATTAAGTGCAAAAAACATTTTCGGTTCAAATAACAGGTTTGTTGTTTTTAACAACCATAATGTGCAGGGGTATAAAGTAGAGTATGTTATAAATTGAGCTGCAATTAAATTAAATTCATATATGCAATTATTCTGAGCATATCATGAACACATTTTTATAATTTAAGAACTTGAAATTTTTTTTTCGGAAGTTTTTGAATACTTCATTTTAATTTAAATATGCCGCTTAACTGTTCAAATAACCCTTTATACCAGGTTGGCATCAGGCGAGGGAAAGCGTGGAAATTGGGGAAAAGTAAGGGATTTTGAAAAAATTGCAAAAAGTCTGAGAATTTCTGTAAGAAGCACTTTAAGCAACTGTTAAGAATAATCAGGGATGCCACACAGTCACTTTTTAGTCACTTTTTAAAGAATAAGTCACTATATAATCACTTTTTAAAACGAAAATATTACTCTTGTCACTTTTCTTCTATGGGTTAGCCATTATTGAATTTAGGTCTGTACCTATTTCTGAATTTTCTTGAATTATTTATAAATCTTGTAGGTTATTTCAAAGGATTTCAAAAAATTTTCATGCGCTTTACAAACTTCCAGAGGATTTCGAAAAATTTCAAAACATTTTAAATATTTTTGGGTATTTAAAAGATTCCAAGGGAGCTTTAGTAGATTTTAATCATTGGAAGGTATTCCAAAGTATTTGAAAGATTCCAAGGTATTTTCAAGAGATAAAAAAATTTTCAAAAATTTACAAGGATTCGAATTGTTTTTAAGGATCGAGAAAAAATTTAATGAGGTTTTAGAAAATATCGTAGAATTTGGGAAGATAACGAAGATTTTACACGACCTACAAGGTTTTATGATGATTTAAAAGGTGCGAAGGGATTTCCATATTTCGGAGGATTTCAATAATTTTAAAGGATTCTAAAATCTCTCAAGATATTGCAATAAATTTCTTATTTGTTATTTCACCAAAAAGATGATTTTTCAATAAAAGATGACTAATTTTGTATCTAAAAATACGAATTTTCAACAAAATACACGAATTTTCCACCAAAAATTGAAATTTTCTATCCGAAAGAATGAACTTTCAACACAAAAGTTATTTTTCTATCAGGTAGTTAATTTTTGAAATAAATATAATAATTTTTAACCAAACAGTTGAATTTTCAACCAAAAAGATGAATTTTCAACCAGACAGTTGCATCTTTTACCCAAAAAGATTAAATGTTTACGAAAAGAGGTGAATTTTTAAAGTAAAAAAACTGATTTTTTACAAAACAATTAAATTTTCCACTTAGAAATAAGAATTTTGAACAAAAAAGTTAATATTCAACCAGGTAGTTGAATATTTCAATATTTTTCATAAGCTTGGCTAGTCGTCCCGAATTTCCGGGACGACTATTTCATTCCCTTTTTCAAAAAAAACTTCTAAAATTTCCCACTATAAAGATCAATTTTCAACTAAAATGATGAATCTTTACCAAAAAGAAATTGACTTCTAACAAAGCAGTACAACTTTTAACCATGTAGTTGAATTTTCAAACAAAAAAGAGATGAATTTGAAACGAAACAGATAAATTTTCAACTAAGAAGACTTAGTTTCTACCAAGAAACACGAATTTTTACAGAATACATGAATTTTCAATTAAAAAAGATACGCTCAACTAAATAGTAGAATTTTCAACGAAATAATACAATTTTCAACCTATTAGTAGCATTTTCAATGAAAATAGTTGAATTCCGAACCAGAAATATAGTAGTAGAATTTTCATCTAAAAAGAATAAGCTTTTGACTAAAAGTAGGTTACGTTTTCTTATTTGGTTCTATTAATTTATTTCGCATGTAGGCGAAGAAACGAGAAAAAAGGGAAATTTCTTGAAATAAAGGTAAAAGAGGGGAATATGGAAAGAGTGTGACGTCTGAAATGTGAACGTGATTGTCAAACTTATTAAGCTATTATTGAACTGTACCGTTGCAAAGACATCATTCGTAAAAGACATTAACTTTAATAAAAATTTATCATCAAAAAGTTGGTACCGTCACTGTAATTGAGCCCCTTCTCCCACCCTGTTACCAACCGTAGTTTTTGACGTGACCCTCTATCCCCCTCAAATTGGTAACGTAGTTTATGGACGGACCTTAAGATATTTATTTAAAGCTAATAATTATATGTACTCTTAAAGATGACAGAAGTGTGTCACTGATAATCAGTGACATTTCACTGGTCCACTCAGAGAATTTCCGTCACTGGTTTAATCAGAGAGGTTCTCTGCTTTCTCAGTACCAGCAGTCATCTGGTCGTACGCGTTTTCGTCCGTCATCTGGTTAAGCATGACACTTATTATTTATCACTAATGTGCTAACAGTTGGAAAATTATATTTTAAAACCCGCACTTTACTTTCAAAACAATAAATGAGGGTCGGGCTGCAATATAATAGGATGTATGTAATATGTTGCGCCTAACTGGAGGAAGACCTTTCATTATCACTGGTATATTCAGTAAAGTTACAGTCAAACCTGGTTGTTAGGCCCGTAGATAGTAGCCTTCTGAGAATTGTCGCCGCGACGCGATCTATTCTGAGAGCCGTGGCAGGTCAAGAAGGGGAGGTTGCTAGCTTTTAATGAAGCGCAATCAAGCGTGAAAAACAGGAGCGTAGCAATAAAGCGCTGTCCCTGAACGGTCTAGCTAGGTTACTGCATCATCACGTTGCGTCGCAGTTTCCTCTCAAGCGGCAAGGGCACACACGTTTTCATTGCGAATAAACACAATAGTGAGCTCGCGTCGACCAGCAGTAAGGCTCCGAAGACAACTAAAGCCGATCGGATGTCGAATTATTTCGTGGCATGCAGTGATGCTAACCGACCGCGACTTTTTCAACTGCTCATGTACCATAATTCGCAGGTCTATTTGAATTCAATAAATAGTATCAATAATGATACAGATATATATTCTATAAGTTTTTTACTATAACAAAATTAATTAAATTTGATCTAAGAAATGCCTGATTTTATAAAATAATTTATTATCAATGTACTATTACGAGTGCATATTTTATAATTTCAAATAGACCTGCGCTTTTCGGTACATGCGCAGTTGAAAAAGTCGCTGTCTGTTGGAATGTGTGCAGTACCTCTTTGACCTTGACAACAGCGCAACCGGACACGCAAGTCATGTGTATCTCGAAGTCATTGCCGTCAGTAGAGCAATTTTAATGAACAAAAGCAGTGAATATCACTTCGGTGTAATCATAAATGTTATACTACTGTTCAAAATTAATTATTTACTATGAGATTTCTTGTAAATAATTTATTGAAATTCAAATTCCTTGTCATAGTTGCAAATTGATCGCGCTGCGCATGACGTAGCTACCCAATCTGTCTTTCCTCCGCGACGTTTTCAGACGTTTTGTAATTCAAAACTGTCAAGTTCTGACAAGTGTACTTTTGGAAAACAGTGATGTGATTTTGGATACTGCTGTCTTTGAAGGGTTTAGGCAAGCTAACGACAGAGGTGATTCAGTATCTGGACCGATTATTCAAGAGAAAGCTCTCATATTAAACGAGATGCTGAACGGTCCGCAAACGTTTTAAGCATACGTAAGCAAGAAAAACATTTATTTTAACGTATGACAGGAAACTTTCTTCCTTCTTTCTGTTAAATATTTAGTTTCCTTTTTCTCCCTATTAGAAATTTAGATTTTCAAAATATTTTTACCACGCAGAAAAATTCACCGGACATGGTACTTCATACGCTTCTGACTGTTTACATTCTGGTGGACCTCTCTCGTTGTTTTCGTCAGCCCCAAATCCAGTCTAACAGTCAGATTCGACTGTATTTTAGTTAAGTCACTTACTGGTTCACCCAGTCAAAGTTGAAAAAT
>JAUELO010000323.1:158729-173333 GCA_032357855.1 Amphibolips quercusostensackenii
TTTTAAAGAAATTTTGATTTCCTTTGGGGAATATTCAAGAGTTGCTAAAGCAGCGCTTAAATGAAATTCAACTACTTTTTCTAATAAAAACTATTTCCTAAATTAATTTTAAATTGATTTCTAGACAGAATAGTTTAATAAAAGAATCTCCTGTGATTTTTCTATTAGGAAAATGTCGATTTTCCTGCTGAAATATTTAAGGGATAATAAAACAACCCGTAAATAAAATTTAACGGCTTTTTCTGCTAGAGCGTGTTTTCTGAATTTATTGCTAAGTGATTTCCGGATAGAATAGTTTAATAAAAAGAATCTCCTGTGCTCTTGCTTTTTAGAAAATGTCGATTTTCTTTCTAAAATGTTCAAGGGATGCTAAAACAACCCTTAAACAAAATTAAACGAGGTTCTCTTTTAGAAGTTCTCTTCTAGCATTATTTTGAAGTGGCTTCTGGACAGATTAGAATTATAAGTAAGTCTCTTTTGCGATTTTGCTTTTTAGAAAATGTCGATTTCCTTTGCGGAATATTTAAGGGATCTTAAAACAATCCACAAACAAAATTAAACTACTTTTCCTAATAGAAAGTGTTTTATAAATTTATTATTAGGTGATTTCTGGCCAGAATAGTTCATTGACAAAATCTTCTGTGATTTTGCATTTGAGGAAATGTTGAATTCCTTGCTAGAATGTTTAGGGGATGCTAAAACAACCTATGGACTAAATGCACCGAGTTTTCCTGCTGAACGATCTTTTTGTTCATTATTTAGAAGTGATTTCCGGCCGAAGTAGTTTAACGAAAATCTTCTATGATTTTGCTTTTTAGGAAATGTCTTTTTTCTTATAAGAATGCTTAAGAAATGCTAAAACAACCCTCAAATAAGACCGAACAACTTTTCCTACTAGAAAGAGTTTTCTACGTTCATTGTTAAACAATGTCTAATCAAAACAGTTTATTGAAAAGAAATATCCTGAGGTCTTACATTTCAGGATATTTCGATTTTTTTTCTGAGATGTTTAGGGAATGCTAAAACAAACCATAAACAAAGTTCAACTATTTTTGCTGCTAGAAGGTGTTTCCCACATCAATTTTCAAGTGATTTCCGCCCAGAATAGTAAATTAAAAAATCTCCTGTGATTTCACTTTAACGTAAATGTCGCTTTTCTTTTTAGAATGTTCAAGGAATACTAAAACAACCCTTAAACAAAATCCAGCGAGTTTTCCTGCTTGGGATTCTTTTATACCATCATTGTTGAGTAATTTCTTGCCAGAGTAGATGAATAAATGAATCTTCTGCGATTTCGCTTTTCAGGAAATTTCAATTTTCTCCGTGAAACTCTTAAGGGATGCTAAAATAACTCGCAAACAATATCGAACTAATATTTCTGCTAGAAAGTGTTTCCAAAATCCTTTTTAAAGTGATTTTTGTCCAGAATAGTTTAATAAAAAAATCTCTTATGATTTTTCTGTTTAGAAAATTTTGATTGTCTTCCTGAAATGGTTAAGGGATGCTGGAACAACCCTGACATAAAATATAACAACTTTTATCAATAGAAAGTGTTTTCTAAATTCATTGTTAATTGATTTCCGGCCTAATTAGTTTGATAAAAAAAAATCTGTTATGCTCTTGCTTTTCTTGGAAATGTCGTTTTCTTTTATGATAGGTTTAAGGGATAATAAAACAACCCTTTAACAAAATTCAACTGCTTTTTCTGATATAAAGTGTTCCTTAAATTATTTTTAAAGTGATTCCTGGCCAGAATAGATCAATATAAAATCTTTTGTGATGTCGCTTTTTAGAAAATGTTGATTTCCTGACAGAATATTCAAGGAATGCTAAAACAAACCCTAAATAAAATTTATTACCATTTTTTACTTACTTACTATTGAGCAATTTTTAGACAGAATAGTTTAATGAAAATATCTCCAGTGCTCCTTCTCTTTATGAAATGTTAAGGGGATGCTAAAACAACCCATAAATAAAATTCAATCACTTTTTCTGTTAGAAGGTCTTTTTTATCATTATTTTTAAGTAATTTTAGGCCAGAGAATATTACTAATGAATCTCCTGTGATTTTGCTTTTTATAAAATATCAATTTCCTTTGTGGAATTTTTGAGGAATGCTAAAAAAACCCTTGAATCAAATTCAACAACTTTTTCTGAAGGTGGTGTTTTCTCCTTTTATTGTTAAGCTAATAAACAATGAATATACAATATATAATATACGAATATATAATAATAATCTAGAATATTTTATTTAAAAAAATCTCCTGTTGTCTTGCTTCTTAGGAAATCTCGATTTTCTTTTTAGAATTTTTAAGTGATGCTAAAACAAACTATAAAAAAAACTCAACAAGTTTTTCTGCAGGGGGGTCTTTTCTATAATTATTTTTAAGATAATAGGCCAGAGTTGTTTAATAAAATCTCCTGTTATTTTGCTTTTCAGAAAATGAAAAATTTCATTTCTGTAATGTTTAAGGGATGCTTAAACAACTTCTAAATAAAACTCATAATTTTCTGCTAGAGAGTGTTTCCTAAATTTATTGCCAAGTGATAGAAGAGAAAGAGAATAATTTATTTTTTGAAAATCTTCTGTGGTCTTGCTTTTTAGGGCATCTTGATTTTCTTCCTGTGATGTTTAGAAAATACTAAAGCAAACCATAAACAAAGCTTAACTACTTTTTCTTTGAAAAGATTTTTCCACATTCATTTTTAAGTAATTTTTGCCCAGAATAGTTGAATCAACAAAATCTCCTATAATTTCGCTTTTTAGGAAATGTCGATTTTTTTCGTGGAATGTTTAAGGGATGCTAAAAGAACCCTTAAACAAAACTAATCAAGTTTTTCTGTCAGAGGATCTTGTCTATTATTATTTTAAGTAATTTTTGCCTAGCATAGTGTAATGAAAAAAATCTCCTGTAAATTTGCTTTTCAGGAAATGTCGATTTCCTTGCTGGAATGCTTAAGCGATGCCTAGTGACCCTTAATTAAAATTTTACAACTATTTTTATAGAAAACGTTTTCCGCATTCATTCTTAAGCTTTGTTTGTTCAAGAAAGTTTATTTGAAAAATTTTTTTGTGGTCTTGCTTTTCAGAAAATGTAGATTGCCGTTCTGGAATGTTTAAGGGATGCTGGAACAACCCTTAAGCAAAATTCAACCGTTTTTTCTGATATAAACTGTTTCCTTAATTCATTTTAGAGTGATATCTGGTCATAATAGCTCGTCGAAAAAATTTTCTGTAATTTTGCTTTTCAGGAAATTTCAATTTCCTTTCCAGACTGTTAAAAGATCCTAAAACAACCCATGAAAGAAATTTAACAATTTTCTTCAATAGAGGGTCTTTTCTATCAATAATTATAAGTTATTTTCGGCCAGACTAATTTAATAAAAAAATCTGTGACTTTGCTTTTTAATGAATGTCGATTTTCTTGCTGGAATCTTGAAGGGATGCTAAAACAACCCTTTGACAATATTTAACAACTATTACTGCTTGAAAGTGCTTTTAAAATTATTGTTAAGTGATTTCCGTAAAAAATAGTTAAATTCAAAAAATCTCCTGTGATCTTGCTTTTTAGAAAATCTCGATTCTCTTTTTGAGATTTTTAAGGGATCTAAAACAACCCTTGAACACAATTCAGCAAGATTTTATTTTAAGGGGTTCATAATATCATAATTTTTAAGTTATTTTTGGACAGAATAGTTTAATAAAAAAATCTCCTATGGTTTTGCTTTCTAGAAAATATCGATTTTTTCGCTGTAATGTTTAAGGGATGCTAAAGCAACCTTCAAAGTGAATTTGAGCAGTTTTCAAGGTACGAAACGCTTTCTGCACCTGTCCAATTCAAAATTACAAAACTTTTATCTAAATGGGTCTAATCTACAAAAAATAATGCATTTAGCCAAATTTAATGAAAATTTTCTAAAGGGAGCATAAAGTTTTAATACTAGACTATTTTTTAAAATATTTTTCAAATATTGTAAAATGTTTCACAACATCTATTGAAGATATACGGGCTAAGAAATTTTTTTTTCAAACTAATTAAAACGCCTGATAACATTAATGTCGTAAATTTCATTTTAAGCCACTTTTGCAAATGTTTGGTCACACCTGAATTTTCTTTGTTCAAAAAATAAAATTTAAATTTGTGTCAATAAATTAAAAATTAAAGACAAAGATTATCAAATTTATTTATATTTATATTTATATTTATGTTTATATTTATTATTATTTATATTTATATTTAAACAAATTTATGAGATGCATGTTTAACAAAATAGTTTAATTTTTATGTGAAAAAGAAGATTCATTTTCTATCAAAAGTCGAATTTTCCCCAAAAAAACATAAATTTTTAACCAAATATTTTAGATCATTCGAGTAATAGAGCAAAGTTGTATTTTCCTGTAATTCTTGTTGTAATTTATTGTACTTATTTGCAGGTTCTGTAAAAATAGAATTACTTTTTGTTTTGTACTTTTATCTAAAAATATTTTCCTCTGCTTCAAAATTATTTTTTATAGACCGTGGATACCTAGGCAACATTTTCGTAAAAAAAATTTAAAATAACTGAATTTTCTGATTTATCTATGATTTATTATATTAATAAAAGTTTTTGGCAAATATGTAAAATATTTTTTTTTATTTGTACACTTTTTCAATAAATTACATAATTCTTTGTACAGTTTTTTTATCCTTCTAGCTTTTGTGAAATCTTGTATTTTGTTCCAAAAATTTGTAATTTTTCACAAAAATTTACATAATGTTGAAAGTTACATGTGTTCCTTATTTCTTTCTTTATTATAATTCTACAAAGAAATAAGATAAAAAATTATCTATTCGTATTTTATTTTGTTTCTAAATTTTGTACATTTTGTACAAGTTTTTCTAAGAAATTACAGATGTTGAAATGTTTTGTAAGCATGGAAGTAACAACTTTACTTCTAATAATAATAACCAGAGTGCAAGACGGGATCGAACCGCATGAGGACGATGTGAACCTAAAGCCTATGCCTTAGCCCCACGACCATCCTTTCACCCTATATCAATTTATTTAACTAAATAAATAAACTTACGAAAAAAATTAAGTTGTAAAGTTGGATATTTGAATTTTCCACTAAAAAATACTTTCAGAGCAAAAAAACTATTTAAAAAAAAGAATTTTCAACAAATCGAAAGCAATTAAAAAGACAAATTTTTAGCAAGATGATAAAGTCCTGAACGAAAATGCTAAATATTTAACAAAAAAGATTGATTTTCTATAAAAAAAAAGAATTTTGAACAAAATACAAGCATTTTTCACTAAATTGTAAAATTTTCCAGTTAGAAAAGATAAATCAACTAAAAAAGGAAAATTTAAATATAAAATTAAAAAAGTTAATTTAAAAAAAAAAACAAATTTTAACAAAATAGCTCAAATTTAAAAAAAATAGTTTAATTTTAAACCAAATAGCTCAATTTTCTACTGAAATAGATGTATTTTCCACAAAAAAGTTGATGTCAAACCAAATTGTTTAATCTTTTATCAAATTGTTCAATTTTCAAGATAAAAAGACAAATTTTCTACAAAAAAATTGAATTTTTAACGTAAAAATATTAATTTCTAAAAAAAAAATAATTGTCAACGAAACAGTTAAATTTTCAACTACAATGATAAATCTTCAACAACAAAGAAATGATTTTTGTTCCAAAAGTACTTTAATTTTGAACCTAGTTGTTGATTTTTTAATACAAAAAATTAATTTTCTACGAAACGTGTAACAGCTGATATTAAAAATAGAAATAATTTTTATTTAAAATAAAAATAGCTGCATTTAGCGTCCAAAAAAATAGTAAGCAGGAGCATTAATTTTCTACCAAAAAAAGACCAATTTTCAACAAAACACATGCATTTTCAAGAAGAAAAGATCAATTTTTATTCAAAAACAGAAATAAAGTTTTATAGAAAAAAAAAATTTTCAGCAAAATAGATACATTTTCATCTAATTAGATACATTTTCTACTAGATAAATCCTTTTTTATCCAAATAGTTTTGTTTTTAACTAAAAAGACATAAATTTTTAAGAAAAAATGGAATCTTCAAATTTGAAATTCAACAAACTAATATAGTACGAATAATTAACAAAAATGGAATAGTTAAATTTTCAGATAACAAAATTTATTCCTTTTCTTAAAAATAAATTTCTAACAAAAGAGTTAAATTTTTTAATGAATAGCTTATTTCTTTACAAAATAGTTTAATTCTTTACCAAAAAAGTTGAATTTTCAACTCAAGAACGATAACTTCTGAACCAAAAATAAAAGAGTTAAATTTTCAGATAAAAAATTGATTTTTGGAAAAAATATACAAATTTTCAAAAACCAGTTTAATCGTTAAATAAATAGTTTTATTTTCAACCAAATAGTTTACTTGTCTTTCCAGTAGTTGAGTTTTCAACTTACAAAGAATACATTTTCAATAAAAAATGTAAGAGTTGAATTTTTAATGAAAAATAATTTTTACAAGAAAAAACCAATTTTAAAAATAAAATAAGCAAAAGAGTTGAATTATAAAATACATAGCCTAATTTTGCTTACTCATAGAGGAAGCAAATTTTAGTTATGGTAATGGTGACCTTTACGAAATTTTTCAAATTCATGTAATTGAACGCTCGTCTTTTTTTAAATGTCTGATACAATATTTTTAACAAATGTCCACATGTGTGTGTGTGTGTGTGTGTGTGTGGATGTGTGTGGGTGTGTGTGGATGTCACACTTTTTAGTGAACACAATAACTTGAAAACAGTTGCAGGTAAATTGATGAAATTCGGAGGGCTTACTTTCACCGCTAATATCTTGAAACTAACCAAAAGATTTCTGAAAATATTGATTGCATTTTTTTCTAGCTCTTTGTAATGCTTTAAAAATTAGTTCTTTGTAGAAAAATTTTTTTTTTGAAATAATTCAAAGTTGATGCAAAAACATAAAAGATTTCTTGGTTCAAGACAAATCGACTGACCTATGATACTAATGCATTTTATCAATAAGTAAGAAAGTTATCGCTATTTATATCATTTTAGAAATCGATTTCTATAGTGAAAATGTTTTCATTCTTATAACTCAAAGTTGATGTGTGAATAAAAAAGATGTGTTGATTCGAGACGAATCGATTGACCTATGATGTTGATACATTTTATTGAAGAGTGAGGAGGCTATGGTAACGCACACAATTTAAAAATACGGTTTTTTATAGAAAAAATTTTTTCTGTGACATAATTTTATGTTGATGTAAGAACATCAAAGATTTCCTGGTTCGAGACAAATCGATTGACCTATAATATTAATACATTTTATCAAAGAGTAAGAAAGTTATCGCTATCTATATTATATTAAAAGTCGATTTTTATAGTGAAAAATTTTTTATTCTTATAATTTCAAGTTGATGAAAAAATAGAAAAGATGTGTTGATTTGAGACAAATTGATTGACCTATAATGTTGATACATTTTATTGAAAAGTAAGAATGTCATGGTGATGCACAAAACTTAAAAATACGGTTTTTTATGGTAAAACTTTTCTTATTCAAATAATTTAAAATGAGTGCAAGAAAATAATAGATTCCTTGGCATAAGACGAAACTATTGACCTATAATATTAATACATTTTACTAAAGTGTAAGGAAGTTATGATTATTTATAATATATTAAAAATCGGTTTTTGTAGTAAAAATTTTTTTTTGCACATAATTTAAAGTTAATGTGAGAAAAGAAAAAAAGTGTTTATTTCAGACTAATCGATTGTCCTATATTATTGATACAGTTTATTAAAAAGTAAGGAATCTATGGTAATACATAATATTTTGAAAAACAGTTGTTCACAGCAAAATTTTTTTCATTAACATAATTCAAAATTGATGCAATAATGGAAAATATTTCTTCATTTTAGGCAAATCGATTGACCTATACTATTAATACACTTCATTATTTATTTATTATTATTGATAATAATATTATTATTATTATAAATACACTTTACAGAAACATCTGTTGTAATCAGAAGAACTTTTTCATTATCATCATTAAAAGTTGATGCACAAATAGAAAAGACTTTTTGATTATAAATTTTCAAATTAAATAATTCTGACGATTTTTGTAAAAAAATCATAGAGTTGGTAAAAGGATCGGGTGCAACGGAATCATCCCCTCTCCTTTTCCAACTAAAAAAATTACCATTTTAAATACAAAATATGGTTTGTCTGATTTGTCATTGTATTTAAAAAATTTCTTGTATTATTTTGTAATTTTGTATTTTTTTGTAGATTCCTATATTTAAATTAATCAAAATGAAATGAGCACCATGAATAAAGTGGAAACGCTTGAGATCGAATTCACAGCTAGTTTACCAAACAGTTTAGGTTTCTACCAAAACAGTTGATTTTTTAGGAAAATTGTGTTTCAAACAAAATAGTTAAATTATTAAACAAATAGCTTGATTTTTATAAACACAGTTAAATTTTCTACTAAAACAGTTGAATTTTAACTTATGAATGATACACTTTCAATATAAAATGAAATAGTTAAATTATTAAATGAAAATTTTGATTTTTCCCAAGAAAATAATTTTCCACAAACAGTTTAATTTTTCAATGAATACTTTAATTTTTATATAAATAGTTTAACTGTCTACCAAATTGTTTTTTTTTTAATGCAAATAATAAATTTTTCAACAAAAAATGGAATTGTTAAATTTTGATATAAAAAATTATTTAAAAAATAACGAATCTTCATCAGAATAGCTACACTTCTAAATATATAGTTTAACTGCTATCCAAATAGTTTATTTTTTACCAAAATACTAATAATATCAGCAAAGAGTTGATTTGCAACAAAATATTTTGAATTTTTTACGAATTGTTGAATTTTGAAATAGAAAAGACGAATTTTCTACAAAAAAAATTAATTTTTAACCAGAAAATATGAGTTTTCAACTAAAGAGTTGAGTTACAACCGAATAGTTTAATGTTCGCCTGAAATGAATGCATCTTGAACTAAAAAAAGGCTTGTCAACAAAACAATGAATAGTTAATGCTCTAAAAAAAAAATTTTGAATTGAAATAAAAAACAATTAAGTTCAGCAAAAGAAGACAATTAAAAAACGCCTAACTCCTAGCTCCTAATTCCTAACGCCTAACTCCTCACTCCTTACTCCTGACTCATAACTCATAACTTCTACGTCCTACCTCCTGACAATTAACTCATAAATGACAACTTCATTCTCCTAAATCAGAACTCGTTACTCCTGATCCATAACTCCTAACTCCTAACACCTATCTCATTAATCACAACTCCTAACTCCTTAATCAAAACTCCGAACTCCTAAATCACAAATCCTAACTCCCAATTTATAACTGACAACTCATAATTCACAACGCATAAGGGCAGAGGAAGTGAGGTAAATAAGGAAAGGTGAGTAAGGGAAATAAGGGGAGGGAAAGTAGGGAAAATGAGGGAGGGACTGGTAGGGGGAAGTGAGAGGAAGGTAAGAAGTGAAAGTGAGGGGAGAGTGAGAAGTGGAAGTGAGGGCAGAAGAACTCGGGAAAATAAGGAGGAACAGGATTTGAGAGGAAATATTGGAAAAAGTGATGAGAAAGGGAAGCATATAAGAAAGAATTTGTGGAAGGGAGGGGAAGGGAAGGTTGAAGTTTGGGGAGAAGAAGTAGGAGTAGATAGCGAAAGAAGGGGAATGTCGATAGAGTAGGTGAGAAAAAGTATGTTAGTAGGAGTTTTAAACGACCTATGTATGCTTTAACAGGATACTGAAACCCTTTTTTCTGAGCGCAAAGCACCTACTCTGACTAATTTTCTGAAAATTAAAAAAGTAATTATAATTTCATCAAATCTTTTTCTCACCTAGGTTTTTTTTACTAAAGTTTTTCCCATGACATATAATAATATGTTACATATGTTATATACTCAGGCGGAAGAATTATGTATAGTGTATACACAGTGTGAGGTATGATACATAATTTTCATTTGTTATATATAATTTTCATGTATAACAAATAAAGATTCTTTATAATATATCACACTACGTATAGAATTTCTATAATTTTCCCGCCTATACTATTTTTTATTATTTTTATATTTTATTTCTCTATATTTTTCCGCATATATGTTATATACGCATGTAATATATGTTTTTCCCAAAGTGTTTTTCGTCCCAGACTAGTCAATTCTATTCCGCAATCAGGAGAAAGAAAGAAATCCTTTTCGGTTCTAGAGTCACGAATATTCTCTGCACGTTACACCTGATAATCCGATCGTAACGGATTACAGTAAAGTTTTCCTAGTGTGAGATATAAACCTTGCATAGCAAGCGTAGCACGTGCCTCGACGAGGTAAACGTATGTTGGTAAAAAAAAGGTTTTGACCGCAATAGGTAAGAAAAAGGTTCTAATGTCAATAATGCGACCTTTTGGTGACTTTTGTTCCAACCTCATAACTTTGCCATTTTCAGGATTCGCCAATTTCCGTGCGACAGAGCAAACAGTTTTATTCCGAGTTTCCACTATCGAACAATTCCTTCGCCCTCTGATCTCTCTTGCTAGTCTTTTTATTGTAACTCGCTCATATCTTGGTTATGATTAAAAAACCGATTTTTATAGGGCAAAAATTTAATGGAACTAAATAACTAATAAGAGTGCTGTGCGCGTGCTTATTTTTTTGTCACGTGAAATGGTTTAGTTAAAATATAAATACAACTTTTTACTGCTTTATAGTAGAATAGGGAGGGGCAGCACCGACCAGTGAACAGTCATTGATTTTTTTTTATTAATAAGATATAACATTGATTCATTTTTCAAAATTTCAAGTCTTACAGTATTGCATATCCTAATTCTATAAGAAGAAAAGGCATGCGGTTTGAGACGGCATGCAAGTTGAAGTAGTCCAATAGTTCCTTTTTTCCACTTGCAGCACTGATATCTCTACTGTATAGTTGATGTAACATCAGTTGTAAACTTTTCATAAAAAGGAGACGTACTTGCTCCTACCTCTTATTTTTCAAACAGAGCATCCAAAAAGTGTTTGTGAGAAAAGTGAATTTGCGAATTTTCCAAATGTGAAAAACCTGCATTTTTTCAAACCATAGATAAAGATTAATATTACATTCGTCAAACAGTTTTTGTAGTTTCTTAATATTCTGAAAGAATTTCAAACATATCTTGCATAGTGAACAAAATATTACATCGTGTCAGAAAAGCAGCTATGTTTGCAGGTGGAAACGCATAAAGGCATGCAGGTTGAGAAACATGAAGGCACGCAGGTTACGACACTACGTGCCGCTATATGTTTTGTAGGGAAAACGTCAGAGACGTCATTTTTATGTTTATTTATTTTCGGAATTGCTATTGAACTTTTTTATTAGTCAAGGACCATTCTTTTTGAAGTGTGCCAAAATAGCGCGATCATATTTCACGTGCCGGAATTGCGACTTTGATGCCGATCTTTCTGACGACAATTATTAAAAGATTTTTTTTTCTTTCTCTTTCTTTCGTTCTCTCTCTCTCTCTCTTATGGCTAGAAACATTATGATAAATAGATCAACAATAAACCATTAGGTTTTTTCATTTAAAATTATAAAAACTGAACTACAAATTAACATACTCAAAGTGGAACTATTTTGAATTACGAACAATTTTATTTTAATAAAAAAAATTTAATGGATTAATTACTTTTAAAGCATTTCAAATAAATATCAAAGTCTAACATAGTTTTAAATTTTAACGCTATGTAAATAAATCATTGTAGAAATTTCATAGATTGTACAATTCAAAAATGTAAAAAATATATCAATCTACGATGTACATAGACATATTAAAAATTATATTTTCAAACTTAAAACATCTATATTTTGTTTCAAATTATTTGAAATGTTTTTAATTTTTTTTTTCTACGTATTTTAATTAATGATTCTAATTTTTTCTATAACTTTTATTAACTTCTCAAAAATTGAGAGAAAATCACTTCAAATGATCAAAACATTTTTTGAAAATTTCGTATATCTTTTGAAATCTTTTTTATAATCTGTTGTAATTATTTTTTAAAAATAAAATGTCATTGAAAATTTTTTCAATAATGTTAAGAAAAATTTTATGTTATCTCAAAACCTCTTAAAATCCTGAAACAAATAGAAAATTTTATTGAAAAATGTTAACAAATCTACATTTTGTTGAAATTGTTTGGAATATTTTTAAGTTTTCAATTTTTTTGAAATTCTTTCAAAAATTGTAAATATTTTATCAATGATTTCAATTTTTCTAAAACTTTTATTAGATCCTGGAAAATAAAAAAAAAAATATTTAAAATCTTCCAAAAAATTTTTTGACTATTATGAATGTCTCTTGCAATCTTTTTTGATAATTTGTTAAAATTCTGCAAAGAAATAAAAAGTCATTTTAAATTCATCCAAAAATCTTAAGAAAAATGTTGCTGTATGTTGAAACCTATTAAAATCCTAAAACAGATTAAAAATTTTACTGCAAATGTTAAAAATCTACATTTTCTTTAAAATTATTATAAATGTTTTTTAATTTCTAATTATTTAAAAAATTCTCTTGAAAATTAAAAGTATTTTTTAAATGATTCTAGTTTTTTCTAAAACTTTTAATCAATCCTAGGAAATTGAAAAAAAAATTACTTAGAAGGTTTCAAATTACTTTTTGATTTCTGGAAAAATTTTAAGTGGCTTAAATCTTATTGGAAAAAAAAAATTTTATGTTTTGAAGATTTCAAAATGACGAGGCTTGTAATGACTTTTTAAGAATTTCATGAGGTTTCAGAAAAATCAAAGAAATTATTTTAGCTTCCTTGGAAAAATTAATTTGATGAGATTAATTTCAAAAGATTTTAAAACATTTTAAAAGATTTCTAAAGTTTTCAAAAAAGAATCTAAAAGATTTTAAAGCATCTTTTAATTATGCAGAATTGAAAAAAAACAGGAAAGGCTGATTGAAAAAATGAATTATATTAAGACTTGTTTTAAGATTTCAAATAATTTTTCATTTACAGACTAAACATTTGAAAAATTGGAAGAAAAGGTTTTTAAACATTTCAAACAATTTTCTACAATTTTTAAATAGTGTATACAAAATTTGAAAGCCAAATGCTTCAGATTGGTAAGATTAAAAAATCAAAAAAAAAATCGAGTAAATTTAAGAAATATTCAGAAGAATTAAAGAAATTCAAAAATAATTTTAAACTTTGAAAAATCTTTAGAAATGCAGAATTTCAAAGTTCAAGAAAAAATTGGTAGCTTTCAAATCGTTTTTTGAAATCTTCAAAAATCTACAATTTACTTTAAATTTTTTGCAACCTTTTTGAATTTTAAATTATTTGTAAAATTCAGATATGTTTACAATAATTTTGGAAATCTTTTTAAATGTTTTCGAATCTTTTTGAATATTCTCTTAAAACAAATTTTGTAAGATAAAATTTTTTTAATTTATCCAGAAATCTGAAAAAGATTTTTTATTCTTTTTAAAAATTTAGAAATTCTTAAAAATGTTTTATAAACTACATTTTTTCAAAATTTAGAAAATTATTTTAATTTTTTTGAGACCTTGATAAATATTTTCATGTAATATTGGTTGATGAAAATAAAAAATCGATTAAAATTTTTCCGGGCATCTTAAGGAATAGATCAAAATTTTATTTCAAAATCTTGAAAAATCTACATTTTTTTCAAAATGTCTTGAACTCTTTTAGAATTCAAAATCATTTCTTTATTTTTTTAAAACATTTAAAACTTATTAATATCTTTTGAAAGAATAAAAATTTTCCTAAAATTTTTAAGATTCTGAAAATTGTTTTAAAATCTTCGGAATTGTATTTCACATGTTTTGAAATCTTTAAATCTTAAAATCAATGTTCTAAAATAAGCCCGGGAATAGTATAAGATTTATTTTTCAATATTATAAAGATTAGGAATTCAAATTTTCTCTTTTGTCAATAATGTTTAAAAACATTCACAAATAAATTATGTTATCAAATAAAATTACTTGAAAATTGTGATTTGCTAACTTGATGGTGCAGAAAATTATTTATTCTTATTAATAGATATGTAAATACATATTTTTGATGATATCCTTCAACTTTTTTCAGATAGGATAGGAATAGATAAACCCATATTTCAATATCGCCGTAGGATGGGAAGTCAATTAATAACGTCAGTCCCACCAAACTTCGGTTAATGAATGGGGAGCGTGGGGACAGTACTGGAAATGAGAGAGTCATAGTTGGTTTGTGTTATAATGTGGCTTAATAATATAATAAGTATAATAATAATTATTATAAAGTAATATTTTATTATTTGAATAATTGTAATAATAAACAAATAATAATATTTCAATATTAGGTCATTAATTTTAAAAAATGAAGTAATTTTTTAATAACTGATGGTGGAGAGTTGAAACAAAATTTTTATAAAGCAGTTTATCATATGAGGAGGAAAATAAATTAAACAGTACCATGGGGTTTTGCGAGCATATATACGGGTGAAGAAAAAGTATGGAAACCCCAGAAAATTTTAGAAAATTTAAAATAGAAAATTAAAATTAACATGAAGTCTTCAGTAAT
>JAUELO010000323.1:204821-218174 GCA_032357855.1 Amphibolips quercusostensackenii
TAATTTATCCTCTTTTTCTCTTTAAATATATGCTATTCAAAAAAAAGTAAAAGAAAATGAAGTCCTGACGATCATATTTTTTGTTACGAATTCAATTATTTGATTAAAAATTCACCAATTTTGTTAAAAAGTCATCTGTTTTAGTTGACAATTCAACAATTATTATGAAAATTTATCTTTTTTAGTTGAAAATTGAAATATTTTAAAAGAAAATTAACCGTGTTGACTAAAAATGCAACTGCTTGGTTGAAAATAATCTTCTTTGGTTGAGGATACAACTATTTTTTAAAAAAAATCTTTTTTTTTAATTCGCATTTTAGTTAAAATTATATTCCTGTCGAAAATTAATTTTTTAGTGAAAAATTTAAATGTTCCAGTTTAAAATTCATAGAAGTGTGTGATACTGCGGTTGTAGGAAGAATTTCTGGTGATGCATGATGGAATAATGAAATCGAATCATCAACACAAGAAGAGAAACAAGCATATCAAAGGCAGTTAAATACCACAGGACTTAGCGATGAGGAGAGAAATAGACTAGAAAATGATTACAGAGTCAAAAAAAGGAAAGTAAAATTACTATTTAGGGAAGGTAAAAATGAAATAAAAACAAAAGAAGAGAAAAAAACGCAAATCGATTTTGAACGAAGTAAGAAACTGTTTTTTAAATTGGCGTGGATCAGTATGAAAATAAGTAGAAATAGAGAGCCAGTCAGCATGACAAATAGCAAGGGTGAAAATCTATATGACACAGACGCTTTAAGAGACTATGGGACAAAACAACTACGACATAGATCACGATACGTTATAAAGCACGTTTAAGAGAGTCTGTGTCTATGAGGTTAGGGATATACTTAGAAACCTGAAGAATGATAAGGCTGCTGGTGAAGATAGTATTAACGCTGAAATGCTTAAATACGGTGGTGACAACATACCTCACAGTTTGTGCGAATTGATAAATTTATGTATTGAGATGGGAGAAGTTCCTAATGACCGAGAAAAGCGATTATCCTACCAATATACAAAGGAAAGGGAGACAAAAACAACTGCAATAAGTACAGAGGTATCAGCTTATTAAGTACCTTGGGTGAAATATATTCAAAAATACTTATTCGCAGGGTAATGAAAGTAACAGAAGAAAAGATATGGGAAGTCCAAAGTAGATTTATGACAAGAAGATCTTGTACGGATCAAATATTTAGCTTATGAGAGATCACAGAAAAAAGTTTAAGACTAAAGAAAAAAGTTTCCTGTGCATTTGTTGACCTAGAAAAAGCATTTGACAAGGTGGATAGAAGTACACTTTGGAAAGTCCTGAAAGAGTATGGAGTCAATGGATAGCTCCTACAAATAATAAAAACAATGTGTGCTGGTAGCAAAGTGAGTGTAAGGATGAATGGGAAACTGAGCGTCTGGTTTGATATTATGCAAGATGTAAGGCCAGGATGCGTTATGTCCCCATGGCTATTCATTGTTTTCACGGACAAGTGGATTAGCGTTCGCAGATGATAAGGTTGCTATTGCATAATCAATCAAAGACTTGCAAAGAATGTTAAGCAAACTGAATGCAAGCATGAAGAATATAGGCCTTAAAATTAATGTAAGTAAAACAAATATGTTGGTGTTTGAAGGAAAGGGTGATAAGGCAATATGCAACATTGTACGAAGCAATGAGAGAATAGAACAAGTTGATAAGTACGTATATCTTGATAGTCTATTTACAAGTGGCGGAAACATAGATGGAAAGATAGATAGGCGTATAAACGAGGGTAAAAGGTTATCGGGAGAGCAGGACTCATTACCAGAAGTAAAAATATACCAATTAAAGCTAAAACGGCATATACATAACTCTATATTTATACAGACTGTGCTGTACGGTAGCAAGACCTGGATCTACCAAGAAAAGGATAAGAGTAAAATTAACGCGATTAACATGAAATTCCTTTGCACGAGGTGTGGAAAACGCTGATGGACAAAGTAAGTAGTAAGATAATCCTCAAAGAATGTGGTGTGGAGGAAACACTAGTTGACATATGTGAAAGAAATGCGTTAAAATGGTTTGGGCATGTTGAGATAGTGAAAGATGAACAACTGACGAAACAAGTGTATCATCGTAAAGTAAATGTCAATTTGCCCAGAGGCAGACCGCGGAAAGAATGGTGAGAATGTGAGAATGTGTGAATGAGACCCTAATTTGAAGAGACATTAGATGCCACAGAAACACAAGAGCTTACATGAGAAAATGCATGGACGTAAAGAAAGCGAGAGAGGTTTGCCAAGACAGAAAAGTGTGGCGACAAATAACTTATAAGAAATTTATGAAGAAGCGTGCAAGTAGAGTGGATGACGCCTGAATCAGAAGACCTTGGATACTAATGGGTCCGAGTGGGAAGCTTCATATAATGAATTTGTGAGGCTCTTCATTTGTGTCATCGCTAGAGAGATTGATCAGCAACCTGGCTCGGAGCAATGTTGCGTAACGAACGTATTGCTTAAATAGACATCACGGGAATTCTAGACAAATCTATAAAATGTTATACCCTCTCTCCAAAATTACTCGCTTCCTCACTAAGTGAGTTATGCTTACCCCGAAAGGGATATGGATTAACGGTATAATAGTAATATTTTAATAAAAAAATTTATCTCTTTGCTTAAAAATTTAACTATTTTTTTTAAAAGTCATCTTTTTGAATTGAATATTCAACTATTTGGGTAAAAGTTAAACTACTTTGTTCAAAATTTATTTTTCCCTTTGAAGCGTTTTGTTTTTGTTCGAAATTAATGCTTTTAACTGAAACTGTAACTTTCCCATTTTGACATGAAAATTAATCTTTTTTGCTAAAAATTCACCTTTTTGGTAGAAAACTAATCTTCTTGGTTTAAAATTTTCTCTCTTTCGGTAAAAAATGCACCATTTTAGTTAAAAATAGTTTATTTATTGAAAATTCATATTTTCGGGTTGATAGTTCAACTTTTCTTTAAAAAATTTGTCTTTTGGTTTGAAATTTTAACAATTTAGTTAAATTTTTTTTTCTTTTTTGACTGAAAAATCTTTATTTGGTGAAAATTCATCTTTTTAGTTTGAAAATTTATCATTTCAATTGAAAATTAGACTGCTTTGTTGAAAATTCTTTTTTTTTTGTTGAAAATTAATTTTTTTACTGAAAACTAAAACTTTTCTTTTTTTGTTGAATATTGATATTTTTTAGTTAAAAATTCAACTATTTGTTTAAAAATTCATGTATTTTGTGAAAAAATCATCTTTTTTGGTAGAAAATTAATCTTCTTGTTTGAAAATTCGTCCTATTGGTTCTAAAATTCCTTTCTTTTGGTGAAAATTTTATATTTTTTGGTTGAAATATCAACTATTAAATTTTTGGTCGATAATTCATCTTTGTAGGTTGAAAATTCAACTATTTAAATAAAAACAAATATTCCTAATTGTGAGAACGGTTTTAAACAAATAAAAATGAATTATTTCGCAAATTTACGTGTGAAAATTACTTTAATTTTCCACCTATTTTTCCCCTTTTTCGAGAACAATTCACCCTATTTACGGATTTAAAAAGTTCGGGATTTTTTGTGTTGTGATAAAAGTTATGTTGGTATTTATTTTAATTTTCACGATAAACGTATCCTAATTTTTTTTTGGTCGAGTTAAAAGGATAGCAGTGCTTAAATTTTATTTTAACGATGCGAGTTATTCGGTGCCAAAGGGATTAATTCAATTGAACTGACTGAGCGCATTCGGTTTTTTTATGAAAACATATTTTATAACCATTATAGTGTACTTTTTTATTAGATTGAATAGCGTTTCTTAGTTGAAAAACAAATACTACAGTTGTCTTATGTTACACAGATAATTTTTAATTAAAAAGTCATTTTTTTACATTTTAAATACAACAAACTTTTAGAAATGATTTTTGACAACTGTAATATTAAACAAAGATAAAAATTTTCTTTTTACGTTTAGAAAACAACTATTTTGCATACTACGTTCCTAACAATATTTTATGCAATTTTCCGCAGAATCAATAAATCCACTGACGAGGTTCACCATTGTGTGCTGAAACGGAAAAGTTTGGTTCAATTTTTAACTAATTGAATTTAATTATTTGGACCTTAAAGCCAAATCCACCGAAGAGTGTTTTATAACTTTGTTCTCGCGAGTCAATATAATTTTTTACTGGTTATTATACTAGTTTTAACTTAAAAATAAGTTAAGCTTTACTATAAAATATGGAAACGTGAGGTGACGGGGACAAAATCGAAGTTTACGAAAAACACCGAAAAATTGTAGGAACATAAAAGTAATTGAAACTACCATAAAATTTTACTTCTGGTCGTAGAATAAATTAATCTCTTAAATGTAAGGATTCTTTGGGCAACAGAATGGTAAACTTGGAAATGGCAGTGAATTTATTTATTTTTTAACTGTTTTCTTTTAAATATTTAGAATTAATAGAAAAAACCTATTCAATCACTTTAGTCGATATTGACAAAACTTTGTTTAAAACTTTTTTCCTCTAATAAACTTTTACACTACTAGCCCCTTTCGCTAAAAACTCAGAAACTTAAATTAAAAAACCAAGAGCTTCTAAATTATCCTATTTACAAAAACAAAAGTTGTGCTCTTTTATATGCATTTTGAAACAAGCACTTTTCCTTTATGTGAAATTGAATCAAATTAACATTTTTCTCAACAAAAAAATTCGAACCTAAACCGAAAAACCCAAAAACTGTCCCATTTTGACCGCATCAATTTTTTGAAATTTTACCGGGCAAAAAAAGTTTTTGTTTAGCTGCAGTTCAATTCTTGTTTTTCCTAAATTGTAAATTTTAAGAACTCTGTGTTTTGAGTTTAAATTTATAAGTTGTTTTTACAAAAGGGACCCGATACAAAAGAACTAATTGTTTTTCGAAGCAGTGTTTTTGCGTTTTTTTGGTTTTTCTTTCGAAATAGTTATTCTAATAAAATTTTACGGAATTTCCCGTAAGTCTAACCCTTTTTTCAGCTCGTTTAGGGCTAACGGTACGGAAAATACAGTAATACTAGTCAATGCCTATAATATATTGTTTAGTCCTTTCATAAATTTTCTGATCGACACTAATTAAATCTTTTTTTTTTATTACAGGTAAGTTTACGAAGGCATTTTATCCTGAATCCGAGTGTGAGTATGAGTAAAATTAATTTTGAAGGATTTGTTCGGTTTTCAAAAAATAAAAAAATATTTCCTAGGGGGTTCAAGGAATTTCGTAGGATTTCAAAACATTTCGAGGAATCTCAGAGAATTTTAAAGATTTTCAAGTATTTCCTGAAATTTTAAGAGATTTCGAAGGATTTTCAGAGATTTAAAAAATCTCAAGTCATTTCAAATGCTTTTTTCTTATTTTAATGAATTTGTGGGATTTCCAAAAGAAACTTTACAATAGATTTTAAGCAATTTCAAGGGATTTGAAGAGATCAACAAAATTTGTAGCTATTTAAAAGAATTTTGTATGATTTCCAAAGATTTTAAGGCATCTGTAAAGAAATTTGGTAAAGAAGTGAAATAAAATTTCAGGAGATTTTTAGTAATTCCAAAGATTTATGGAGATTTTAAATATTTCCAGTGCTTTGAACGGTTTTTAGGGAACTTTAACGAATAAGTTTAATAGAATTTATTTTTAAGGGGTTACAGGTGATTTTAAGGGATTTAAAAAATGTCAAGGTATTTAAAAGAATTCTGTAGTACTCCCAAAGATTTCAAGGGATTTCTATAGAACTTAGGAAAATAAATTAAATTAAATTGCAAGGGATTGTTAGCGATTCCAAAGATTTCACGAGATTTTAAGGTGTTTCAAGGAATTTTACATGATTTAAAGGATTTTTTGAATCTCCAAGAATTTTGAAGGAATTTAAAGATTTCTAGGATTTGAACTGTCTTTTAGAGAATTTTAATGCATAAGTTTATTCAATTTATTTTTAAGTGATTCAGAGTGATTTCTACTTATTTAAATGGATTTTTATGGTTCAGAAAGGAAAGAATGTCAAGAGATTTGAAATAATTTTCTAGGACTTCAAAATTTTAGAGAACTTTAATGAATACGTTTAATTTAAAGCCGTGATAACGTGTGCCGTAATTTTTGTACGAAAAGCTGAATTTTTTCAATACGAATTGCGGGATGAAGGGGAAGCGGCTATTTGCGCAGAAATTTCGGTACGCTTATTTGTTTTTTTTTTCAGTAAATTTGTTTTGCTAACTTTACCTTGCTTTTTGTCTCTTTAAAAATTTTCGATACTCTCTTCATTAATTCCTCCGTTATCCCCTTTTTCACTATAACTTTTTTTTATCTCGACTCGGTCCAATGAGTCAAACGCGGCCTTCCGGTTCACGAACCTTGCTATCATTCTCCCTTTCTCTCTTTTCATTCTTTTATTTACCAGATAATTCAGAATATATATGTTGTTCATCACCGCCATTCCTTTCGTAAACCCTGTCTGAGTCGGTGGCTCTATTTTTGTTCAAGTTCTTTCTTCAACCTCTCCGATAAAACAGTTACGTATATTTTATACAATGTTGACATTAGCGTCACTTCCCTATTATCTTTAACCTTCTCCCCATTGCCTTTCTTCACCATGGGTGCTACTACACTCTCTTTCTATAATTCTGGCCACCCCTGATCCTCTTAATACTCTATTCCGCATTATCCATGCCCATTCATTTAGTCCTTTCCTCCCGTATTTCTAGACTGCATTTGAAATTGCACCTATATCAGTTGCCTTTCCATCTTTCATTATTCCTAACACCTTAACTATTTCTTCCTTTTTATATCCTCTTCGTCATTTCCTTCTTTACTTACTCCTTTCCTAACATTTCTTTCTATCCTTCCTAGCAAATCCATAAAATATTTTTCCATTCTACCATCTCAATACCCTGGTTAACTCTTTTCCTTCTTTTCATCTCTCTGTTTAATACCTTCCAAACCTCTTCTTTCATCCGAGCCTTCTTCGCTTCTTCTTCAAATCCCTTAATATCCTCCTCTTACTTTTAATCGCACAACTCAAGGGTACTTCTCTTTTGTTCTATTTTCTTGTCCACTTTCTTTTCCTTTTTTCAATTTTCTTAATTCCTGTCTCGCTTTTTTCTCTTTGCATTCCTCATCCCATACACTTCTATCCTTTCCTCTACTAACTTCTTTTCTGCTTATGCACTCTAATACTCGTTTTATTTATTCTATAATTTCCATCTCTTCGTTTGCATTTCCATTTTCCATTTTAATATTCTTGACTTTTTCTGTAAACTGTTCTTTTGCTTCTATCAACCAATCCCTAGTTCCGGTTCTTTTTCACTTTACTTCCTTTTTCTTCTTATTGTTATTACTCTTTTGTCACTCTGATGTGACTATTACGGGAAAGCGATCCGAATCGATATGATCTCCTACTTCTAGTTTCTTCTTTTTTTCTTTCACCTCGTCCACTATCACATAATCAATCACCGTTCCCTTTTCTCTCCCTGAGTGTTTATATTCCACTTCCTCATCCCGCTCTATAGTTCCGTTTAAGATGAACCATCCCATCTCCTCCAAACTCTTTAAAAACTCCTTTCCCTCCCCATTCAGTATCTTGCCTTTGGATTGTCCTCCTTACTGTCCTTTCCATTGCCTTCCTTCTCTATCTTCCGTTCTTGCATTAAAATCTTTTCCTATTATAAGCCTAATCTCTTCTTTATTTTCTCCCATCAGTTCTCTTATTTCCTCTGATATTCTCCTGAATATCACCGTTTACACGGAATCCCCACTATCTACCACCTGTCTCCTCCCATCTTTACCTCTTCTACTATTAATACTTCTTTTCGTTTCATCATCTCTTTTCTATCCTCCCCTGTTATAAATTCCTGTCTTCCTTCCAACATCATTCCTCCTATTGCTTTCTTTTTTTTAATCTTCCTCTTTGCATTTTAAGCCTGCCATCTGTAACCAGTTGGTAACCTTCCCTTTACTCTTTTCCATCCCTTTTTATCTAGCCAAATCTCTATCATTACTACTACATCCAATTATTCCAAATTTCTCATAATTCCTATTCTTTCCTTTCGCGTCGTTTTTTATGTACTACTATTTCTTATTTTCCTATCTACCATTGCTTTCTCTCCTAGTCCCTGTCACCTTACTTTCAGCTACGTCTTCTCTTTCTTCTTCCCAATTACACCGTATACCTTCTATCTATATTCTCCTATACTTAACCCACCTTATTTACCCCTTTTTTCTTTTCTTTTCTACTTTTTCCTTAACTTATACTATTGGCTGGGGGAAAAAATGTAATCGCGATAAAACCGGAAATTCGAAATATCCTGTTTTTCTAGACACCCTGAATTAGAACAATTGTCAAATCTACTTTTATTACATTTTATTACCATTTCTAAATATAAAAAACTAGTCTTAAGAGTTTTCGTGTATTATTTTTGTCCCCTTGCATTGTAGCCTTTTTTTTTAGAAAAGTGGCCTGCAAATCACAAGTGTTCTCACATATGATTCATCTCTGAAATTCATCCATGATGTGCAGTGCTTTCCTAAGGGACGTAGAAAGAGGGTAGTAAAGAATAAGCACGTGTTGTGTTTCTTGGAACAGTTCGTGCTTGAAAGTTAAGCGATTTATTTGCCCTTATCTTGCCTTACCTGGAGCTTACCGTGATAGTTCCTATGCCTCTTATCCTCGAAACGAACTAGGGGGCGATTTATCTGGAAAGGTAGTTTAACGACTTTAGGAAGCTTAAAACTTGTATCGGAATGGTCACCTCCGCTTTGTATAGTTATACAGGTTCGCGAAAGATACAAGCGTTGTCCAACAACTTACGAAAAGCTTTAAAATTAATTTCAAAGTGCAATTAAACTATTAAGTCATTTTAAAGTATTTTTCAAATGAATAACAATTACGAAGTTACTAAAGATTTAATATAACTAGCATCAGCAATCGCACGCTGTACGCTCTTGTAGTATTTCGATTTGACAAGAAAAGTAATTTTTAATAATACAAAATAAATATTTTAAAGAACTATTTATTTAGGTGCACTTCCGAATAGCGCAATCCTTCGATTAATTTGAAACTTTGTATACCTATGTATTTTGATGCGCTGATCACGAATGTGATAGTGAAAATACCCGAAAATTCGTCTTTCATTGTGAAAACCATGGCAAGCTCATAAAAGTCATGGTTTTTTTGCATTTATCTCGGTAAATACGAAAAATGTGGGAAAAGTTTTCAGACAAAAGTTGTAGTCCCAAACAAAATATAAATTTTTCATTTTGCACAGTTTTCCTCACAAATTGATAGTTTCTGAAAATCGTTATTAAAATTTAATTTCGGTCAAACTCCTACCCCTTTCCAACGACTCAAGCCTGTTGAACTTACTAAATTTAAATAGCAATTTTCTTAAAAACTATCAATCTGGAAGGAAAACACAGTGGACACACAAGTCCAAAGCTTGTCCTATATACGTCTTTTGGCGGACGTCTTAGGGACGTCCTGAGGACCTTTTAAAGTCATGAAAAGATCTCGAAGATGTCTTAAAGACGTCAAGTCACATAAAATAGAGGTACATTCTAAGGACGTCTTTAGAATGTCCCGGTGCCCTCTGGGAAGTGTGGAGAATAAAAAATATATAACGAAATAGTTACATTGTAGACTAAACAGATGAATTTTCAACTAAAAAATGAATCTCTAACCAAAAACAAAAATTTTTAACGAAACAATTACATTTCTAACCAAAAAATATTAAATTTCTACAAAAAGAGATACATTTTCAAACAAAAAGACAAATTTTCAACAAAATAGTTGAATCCTTAAACCAAACAGATCAGCTTTTAAGCAAAAAGATGAATTATCAACTAAGATGATAAATTTTCTGCTAAGATTTATACCTAAAAAAGACGAATTTTCAACAAAATAGTTATATTGTCAACCAAAGAGATAATTGTCGGTAAAAAATTATGAATCAACAAACAAAGTTAATTTTCCACAAAACATTTGAATCCTCTAACTTTACAGATAATGTTTAACTAAACAGTTTCATTTTTACCCAAAAAAGATTTAATTTCTACTAAAAGAGATACATTTTCAAATTAAAAGATAAATTTTCAATGAAATAGTTAAATTTTCAACCAAAAAAGATTTTCAACTAAAAAGAATTTTCAACCAAAAAAGAATATAAATTTCAAATAACTCTTTTTTCTTAAATTTATTTGTTTTATGGTTATATAAATATAATTTTCCAAAGTTTTTTAAAAAATTCAAAAAAATTTTTTGAATAGTTTAGATACTTCGAAAATGTATGTAAAAAATGGCTAAGTAAGTTTTTTATTTCACAGGGTTTAGCAAGATCTTTGGAAAAACTTGAGTCAGATTAGAAGATATTTAGGACTTTTAAAAGTTTGGAAGAAACTTCAAAATATTTTATAAATTTCCGTTTCTTTTTTGACAATTTTGTAAGTTTTTTAAAATGATTTTCATTATCTATTGAAAATCTCTTTAAGTAATCCTCAAACATTGATTTTTCAAAATAAAGAATCGCTGTAAATTTTCTCATGAATCTTAAGAAAATTTTCTTATCATTTAAAAACTTTTTAAAATCCTTGAATAGCTTAAAAATTTTATCTCGAAATCTTGTAAAAATCTTTATTTTGCTTCAAATTTTTTGAAATCTTTCTAAATTTGTAACTATTTTTCACAATTTTCAAAACTTTAAAATATTTTTAAAAATAATTATTTCTTAAACTTTTTAAAAAATCTTTAAAATTCAAAAACATTGCTTTAAATTTAAAAAAATATATTTTTTTCAGTCGAATAAATTTATCAATCATTAGATTTTTTGGATCGATTTATAATTCATTAAAAATATTTTTAAATCATCTTTTAACATTAATTGTTGAAAATAAAAAAAAGTTTCAATTTTTCCATGAATTTGGTGAAAATTTGTTAATTCGTTTAAAAAATTTTAAAGATTCTTAAAAATCTTCTACATTTTTAGTCCGAAATCTTCAAAAATCTACATTTTGTTTAAAACTTTTGAAATGTATTAAGAGTTAAAATTATTTATCTTTTAAAAACTTCTGAATATCTCTAAACTTTATTCGAATTTTTCCTAAAATTTTGTAATCTTGTAAAATTGATACATTTTATTTTGTTTTGAGATATTTTTCATTTTTATCGTAAAATTTATTTTTCAAAATAAAAGTTACTTGAACTTTTCCTTGGAATCTTTAGAACAATTTGTCTTCTTTTGTTTTAATTCTGTGAAAATAAAATAAATGTTTAAATTTATTATTAATTTATTTTAAATATTAAAAAATAATCTCTTAATCTCAATTTGGAAAAAAATTAATTAGTTGTTCCAGGAATATTGAGAAAATTTGTTTATTTTCTTAAGTCTTTAAAAATTCTTAAAAGACTTCTAAATTTTTTGTTTGAAATGTTGAAAAATCTAGATTTTGTTTTAAAATTGTTGAAATATTTTAAAGTTTAAAATCATTTTTCTTTATTTATGAAACTTTTGAATATTTTTTCAATTTACTCGATTTTTTTCTAAAATTTTGTAGTCTTGCAAAATTAAAAAAATTTTCCGTGTTTCGAAATTTCTTTCAATTTTCTCTTAAAACTAATTTTTGAAACTAAAAAATCATAACAAATTTTCCCAGGAATCTTCAGAACAATTCTGCGTTATCTTAAAACCTTTCGAAATTCTTAAAAAGCTGTTTTTGAAATAAAAAAAAAACTACATTTTGTTTTCAATTTTCTGAAATTGTCTCAAGATTTATATCATTTAAAAATATTTTCCAAAGTTCTAAAACTTCAAAATATTTTTTGAAATGATTCAATGTTTTTCTAAAACTTTTTCAAATCATGCAAAAAAAATTGTTTTTTAATCTTCAAAAATGCTTTTTTGACATATTTTAATATCATAAAAACTTAAAATTAATCGTTTAAAGTTAAACCTAAATCATTTTTAATTTTCTGAAAAGTCTTACCATCGGTGCGGTAATTTTTACATTCTAAAATTAATTTAAAATTAATTATTAAGATGTTCCAAGTTTTTGTCCATAATTTCATTTTCATCATCTCTTTGAAATGGTGAAAAAGTTGACAAATGATATATTAATTATAAATAATAAATAAATATAAATATAAATTATATATAAAAAATTACAATTAAAATTTTCTTTTGTTTCAATAATGTTAAGAAACATTCAGAAAAAATTTTATTATGAAATAAAATAACTTATTTGGAAATTTTGAATCACTAAATCGTTTTGTAATTTGTAAAATAAAATTCAGCAATATAACTGTTGCCCTTATTATTGACCAATCATTTGTAATTTAAATTTTCTCGTCCAGAAATACAATGTTAGAATTAAAATTTCTCAATGGGAAAGAAAAGACATATTCACGAAAAGACATATTCACGCAGTATGCAACTAATCAGGTAAAAAATGTATCATCACAATTTTTACTTCAAAGGTTATGAAACAAACCATTTTACTTAAGAATGTTGTTTCTCTTTTTATCCTTTAAACCAGGCCCACGTGGTTGTTCCCTGGGGAATTGAAAGCGAAAAAGGACAAGTATATCCTGTCGAGTGTCATTCTACGAGTTGACAAAGGCCTGGGAGCATCCATCCGCGAAAACACTTGGCAAAAACGTTTTCCAGAACGGAATAAAGAAAGCTGTAGTGTCACAAATAGAACGAGAAATCCTCCCTTAGAACAAAAGAAGAAAGGACAGGGGGCAGGATGCAGAATGTCGGGATACACGACAAGAAGTCTCCTTTTCGTTATATAATAAAAAGGTAAAAAAAGGATATAGCTATAAAAGTAAAAAAAGTAGAAAAACTAAAGTCTTACCACCGACAACGTATCTCCTTTTCTTTCATATTTATTTCCCGCAGATATATTCCAGTCACCCTGTTGGACTCACATTTCCACTTTATGTCACAGTTCCTGTCCACATTGGGGTACCCTTGTTAGAAGCGATTTCCATATCACGAGCTGGCTTATCTTGAGCAATGGATTTCAGTCTTTTTACTGAAAGACAAAAGAAATGGAATCTTGAGTGAGATTAAACTTTTTGAATTAAATTATTATTATTATTATTATTATTATTATACCATTAAGCTATATCCCTTTCGGGGTAAGCGTGACTAACTTGGTGAGGAAGGGAATTGTAGGAGGTGTTAATGGCGGGGGGATATATATTTTTAGGTCAGCGACCCAGGTCTTTGATCTCTCTAGCGATCACCCCAGGCGAAGAGCTTCACAAAGTCATAATGCAAAGCTCTCCACTCAGGACTATTATCAGGGTTTCTACCCTACCTGGGAAACGTGGAT
>JAUELO010000323.1:297643-315717 GCA_032357855.1 Amphibolips quercusostensackenii
CACGTTCACTATCACCCGCCTCAAGGATCAAATAATTGTTACCATATATTTTAGATTTGGTTAGCAAATTGAAATTTTATCATCAATATTTATTTATAATTTTTTGTTTGTTAAAATCGACAGTGACAACTAATTTCCTGAAGTCAGATGCTCTTAATCCCGGAAAAAACTGGGGTTTCTGCTAGAAGCAATATTGGTGGTTCTTAAGGAGTCGTCCATAAACTACGTTACCAATTTTAAATATCATACTGCACTCAATGTGAAACACTTTCAAAGATTTCAATATTTTCAACCAACGAGATAAATTTTCAAACCAAAAAGTTAATTTTTTATCAAAAAGACAAATGTCTAACAAAATAGTTGAACTTTTAACCAAATATTTTAATTTTTAAGATAAAACGACGAATTTTTTCGAACATGGTTACATTTTCAAAAAAAGTTTTTTTTACCAAGAAAGATGAATTTTTAAAGCAAAAAAGATTAAAATTCGATCAAAAACAATTTAGTTTTCAAAACAAAAAGACAAACTTTTTAGGAATCACTTGAAAGATGACTTTTCTACGAAAAGACTAATTTTTATGCAGTTTATTAAACGAAAACAAAAACGAATTTTCAGCAAAATAGTTGAATTCTTAACCAAAAGCATGAATTCTCTATCAAATAGTTGTATTTCTAACTTATGAAGCATAAATTTCCAACCTCAAATGGAGTATTAAATTTATATATAAAAAAATTAATTTTTATCTGTAACAAAAAATATGAATTTTTAACAAAATATATCAGTTCTAAACAAGCTTTTTTCAAATTTGAAGAAAAAAATGCGAATCAGCCACAAAAAAATAGAATTTTCATCCCAAAAAGTTGAACTTTTAATCCCAGACGTTTAATTTTTAACCCTAAAAATGGAATTTTCAAGAAAAAAAGTTCATACTCAATCAAGAAAGATGACTTTTCTAGAATAAAAAAGTATTTTCTGTCAAAAAGATGAATTTTAAATAAAATACATCAAATTTCAACAAAGTTTTCGCATTTTGAAGAGGGAAATTGAATTTTTAACCCCAAAAGTTGAATTTTCACCAAAAAAAGTTGATTTCCTACCAAGAAAGACGACTTTTTTACCATAAAAGATTAATTTTCAACCTGTTAAATTTAAAGAAAGAAACGAATATTTCACAAAATAGTTAAATTTTCAACCAAAAAGATGAACTTTTAACAAAAAATTTAGATTTTGAACCAAAAAGATGACTTTCTTCTCTGGAAAGAATAATGTATTACTAAAAAGACGAATTTTCAACAAAATACATAAATTCTCAGCAATTTTGTTCTTTGAGAAAAAGAATGCAAATTATCGTTGTAAAAGTAGAATTTTTAACCCCAAAAGTTAAATTTTTAACAAAAAAGTTCAGTTTCAATCATGAAAGATGACTTATCTGCCATAAAAGATCAATTTTCTATCAAAAGATGAATTTTTAATTATTTGAAGCAAACTAAGGACACGAGTTTTTTACAAAATAGTTTAATTCTCAACAACAACAAAAAATAATTTTTAACTAAATAGTTCTTTAAACCAAAAAGATGAATTTTCTTCTAAGAAAGTTGAATTTTCAACCCTAAAAGTTGAATTTTTAACAAAAAAAGTTGATTTTCTACTGAGAAATATGACTTTTCTACCATGAAAGATGCATTTCCTACTAAATGCGAATTTTTAACGAGTTGAAAAAAACGAAGGAAACGATTTTTTAATAAAGTGGTTCAATTCTCAACCAAAAAGATGAATTTTTAACAAAAAAGTTCAATTTTCATCAAATTCGTTTAATTTTGAAGAGAAAAATGCGATTTGTCCACAAAAAAGTTAAATTTTGAACTCGAAAATATAATTTTCCAACAACAAAAGTTAATTTTCTTTAAAATAGTTCGTTTTTTTACAAAATAGTTCGATTTTATTTAAAATATTCCATTTTTTATAAATAGTTCCATTTTTAACCAAGGATTAAAATTTTCAACAAAAAATACAAATTTTCAACAAAAAACCATATTGTTGAGTTTTCAAACAAAAAAAATGAAATTTTGCACAAAACAGTTCAATTTTCTACCCGAAAATATGAATTTTCAACTTGAATGATGAATCTTCCATCAAAAGAAAATGAATTTTTCACAAAGTAGTTCAAATTTCAACCAGGTAATTGAATCTTTAAATAATTAAGATAAATTCTCAATAAAAAATATTATAGGTAATACTTCCTTGAAATAAGATTTTAATTTAAAATAAAAAAACTGTTGAATTTAACAAAATATTAGAATTTTCAACAAAATGAACTATTTTTCAACCAAATAGTAGTTTGGCTAACCAAAGAAGATAAATTCTGAGCCAAAAGTGTAATAGTAGACTTTTCAACAAGAACAAAAGTTGGATTCTCTTAATGGGCTATAATTATTCAGTTCACATTTAAATAAAAACGGAAAAAAGGGAAGTTTCTTGAAAATGGAAGGAAAAATCAGAATTCTTTTTTAAAATAATGAATACAGGAATACGGGAATGAGTGTGAAGTCTGAAATATGAAATTGCATTTCAAATTTATTAATTTATTATTGAACTGTACCATTGACTTCCCCTCCCCCTGTTACCCTTCCCCCGCCAAATAACCTCAACCTATTTTTTGCCTTATGCATTTCGAAATTTTATCTACTTAATAACACAACTTTGACGTGAAAGCACACATGAAATAGAACTCTGATAGACATAACTTAATGAAGGAAATTAAAGTAATATAATATTATCGTAATTAAAATAAATGTGATGACCAGCCCTGTGCGATTTCTATAAGTTCTAAAGGAAGTATATGAATTAAAACGTTATCTAGTAATCTTTGATAAAATTAAATATAAAATTTTAATTTGAATAAAAAGTTAGGTATAATCCTTTTTATTTATGAAAACACTATTAGTAATATTTATAATAAAATACAAAAAGAATTTCGCGAAAAAAATAGTTTAATAGTATACAAAAGTGTTTAGCGAGTACTTACACTTTTGAAATTTGAATATAATGGATATAATGTAATTGAAATTGAATTAAATTTTTATTTATGAACATGCAATATAATAATTAATCAGCAATATAAATAATTTATTTTAAAGAATCAATTTAAAAAAAATTATTTTTCATAGAAACAAATATAAATTATATTTTATAAAACGTTCAAGATATAAATAGAATCAATATTTTAACATATTTATTTTTAAGGCTCTTACATGGATACAATGATATAAGAGCAATTATATTTATATATTTATATATAATTATAAGAGCAATGATATATCAGAGCAAATATTTTTCATGTTCTTCACTGATTATTAAATTTTTATTCAAATTAAAATCTAAGATATATTACACTTTACCAGGATTATTGTACGACCTTTTAATTCAGTTTTTCTCTTTAGTATTCATAGAAAATGATTGGGAAACTATTTTGAAATGTTAAATGAGTAACATTGTTTTAATTTTAATAATTTTTTGCATGAAAACAACATTTTGTTTAATAAAAAATTTTAAAAAGTGATCTAGTCACATTGGTCACTATGCAAAAACAGAGACTGATGGGACAACTAGCGCCGCGCTGGACATATTAGGAACTACTCAATGTGGGGTCAAGTTAAAGTCTGAAATATGGAGTGATGTACAGGGCTGATAATGACTCAGTGAATGTCATTTGCAGGCTATGTAGCAAACTTGTAAATATAAAGGCGTATTCATATGCAGGAAATTCCTAACTTATCGACCCCACTTTGCAAGCGGTTGGTTTGTAAATGCGCCTTGATGGTGTTCTATTCAAGTGTCTCCAAAGGAACCCTTTTGGGTGTCCACAGGCTTCTGTTGGAGTTCAAGTTCTGAAAGATACCAAATTTTATTCAGCTCGCAACTTTAGTGAATCCACAGTTTTTTTTGTCATATGGTTGCATATTTTGCAATTACTCGCACAATAATTTATAATTCCTATCATCAAGATTCGCATTTGAATATTAGACTTTCAAGGCTTTCGCTAAAAGTTCATGTGCTCAAAGTAGTGTCTGGAAAATATGTTTACCACAGTCTTGACACTTTTACGGTTTTTTTACCGTTTTCTTACAATCGTTAAAAAAATTGTTTATATTCAGTATCAGGCCAAAGCACGATTGACGTATTGTGACTTACTGTTTTATTTTCTTCGATAACTTTAATAATTTCCATAAAGATTATGGAAAATTTGATACGCATTCGTTTTCGTAAGACTTGAAAAAAACATATTTTTAATATTAAATGATATTGGTGCTCTTTACCAGGATGGACCGAAAAACAGGGAAAATCTGGAAATCGAGGAAAAGTGAAGGAATTTTATTGGTCAGGGAAAGTCGGGAATTTAGACAAAATTTTTTTACAAATGTCAGGAAATTCAATAAGCGGCACTTTACATAAAGGTCCAGGATAATAAATTGAACATTTTTTAATTTTATGTTTATTTTGGTTTATTTTAGTCATTATATCCATTTTAATTACGATAATATTTTGTACTTTAATTCCCTTTATTAAGTTATGTTTTTTTTCTCATACTCCTGACGCATGTATCGAAAATGGTTATTGAAAATTGAACTAGATATGTAAAAAATGCACAAGTTTCTTGAAAATTTATTCATTTTTTAGTTGAAGGGTCATCTCTTTAGTTAAAAATTCAACTGTTTTACAGAAAATTTATCTTTCGGCTTTAAACTTCAAAAATTTAATTAAAAACTTTTTCCTTACTTAACTGAAAAATCTTTATTTGTCGAAAATTCGTCTTCTTAGTTGGAGAATTCATCGCTCAGTGTAAAAGTAATATTTCTTGGTTAAAAGTTTATGTTTTTTCGTTGAAAGTTAATTATTTTTATTTAAAAAATCTTCCATTATACTTTTGGTTTAGAATTTATCTCTTTGGTTAAAAATTCTAATATTTGGTTAATAGTTTAATTATTTTGTTGAAAATTCAACTATTTTGTTAAAATGTGATATGTTTTAGTCAAAAATTCAACTACTTGGTTGAATCAAACACTCATTCTATTGCGTGAAGACTTATCTATTCTGTTAAAAATCCCTTGTTTAGTTGAAAATTAATTTTTTTACTGAAAATCCTAATTTTCCATTTTTGGTTGGGAATTTATCTTTTTCTCCTTAAAATTCAACCATTTGTGTGAAAATTCTTGTATGCTGTTGCAAATTTATCTTTTGTGGCAAAAAATTATTCTTTCTGGTTGAAAATTCATCTTTTTGGTTTTAAAATTTATCTATTTTGAGAGAAATTTCATCTGTTTTGGTTGAAATATTAACTATTACATTTTTTGTTAAGAATTCATATTTATAGATTGAAAAGTCAACTGCTTGGTTCAAAGTTAACTTTTTTTTAAATTTCATATTTTCGGGTTGAAAATTCTACTTATTTACCGAAAGTTTGCTTTCTGGCTTAAAAATTCAACAATTCGAACTTTTTTTTCTTGCGTGACTGAAAAATCTTTATTTGGTGAAAACTCTTATTTTTGGGTTGAAAATTATTTCTTTTTCATAGAAAAGTCTATTATTGTATATTTGGTTCAGAATTTATTTCTTTTAGTTAAAAGTTTCATTAATCTGTGGAAAACTCAACTATTTTGTTGATAAGAAATCGTTTAGTTAGAAATTAATTTTTGTACTGAAAATTTTTATTTTTCATTTTTGGTTGAAAATTTATCTTTTTTTGTTAAAATAATTCTTCTGGGTTGAAAATTCGTATGTTTGGTTAAGAATTTAACTATTTTGTTAAAAATTCATTATTTTTGAAAATTGAACTTTTTCTTTTTTCGTGAAGAATTCATCTTTTTGCTGAAAATCCACCTTTTCGTGTTAAATGTTTTTTTTTTTTTTTGAAAAAGTTCGTCTTTTTGACTTGCAAATTTAACTATCTAGTTTAAAATACAACTGTTTTTGGTTAAAGTTTAATCTTTCTTTATTAAAAATTTAACCATTCTGTAGAATATTCATCTTTGTAGGTTGAACATTCAATCATTTGTTGAAAAGTTTTACTATTTTCTTTAAAAAATCATAATTTTTTTGTTGAAAATTCAACTTTTCGAGTTAAAAATTGAACTGTTTTTGGTTGCGCTTAAATATTTTTTGTTTCAAAGTTCAAATATTTGTTACAATATTCATTTTTATGGGTACAAAATTCCAGTATTTAGCTAAAAATTCAACTATTTTTTTGAAAATTCAAGTATTTTGCTAAAAAGACATTTTCTTGGTCGAAAGTTCGACTGTTTTGTTAAACATTCACCTATCAAGTCAGAAAATTTGTCTTTTTAGATTTTACATTCACTTTTTTTATAACACTGTCTTCTACGAAAAAATAATCATTTGATTGAATGTGCCACTGTATTTAGTTGAAGTTTAATCTTTTTTGTTTAAAAATTCATCCTTGTAGGCTGAAAATTCAACAATTTTTTGAAAATTTATCTCTTATGGTAGAAAAGTCATCTTTCTTAATTGAAATAAATAAATTTGACATTTGAAATGTTGATCTGAGATTACTTCAGCTCGTTTATAAATGATTTTATGTTAAAAATGTTGAAATATTAAAATGCTGGTCTTTGAATATTAATTGTCAAGAAAAATCAAAAATTGGTCAGGGAAAAATAAGGTAAAAGTCACGGAATTTTAAAAATAACGTTTTGCGGACACGCTGTTTAGGATTTAAAAGTATATTTTTTCTTTAATGATTTCATATAGAATTTATTTATAATACTCATTTGTTTTATAAAGGAATGTATGAAACAAGTGAAAATAACATTTTATATTTCTGACTATCTATAATTTTTCCGTCTGGGTTAACAGTGTTATTTATGGTACACTAATGATGATAATGATCAAATTTCCTTAATAGAGAGTTGTGCCCTCGATTACAAAAAACATTGAAAATTTTACAGCATGCTTCTTGCAACTGTGACTAAACGTTTAGGCATTCTCATAATCTCTCATGAGGTATAAACTCGAGGTCATAGTTATGCTCCCTACCTTCAGAAAAAAAAATTTCTTGAGCCAAGGAAACGGTTTTCTTGGATATACATGAAGATTTGGTCTATTTATACAAATTTTGGTTGATTCAATAAAATATTTTTTTGGTCCATCCAAATTTTGTTGTTAAATCAACAAAATAGTCCGTCCACCAACAATTTTTGTTCAAATAACTATAAAATTTGGTTTGGTCAACCAAATATTTTCTCGTCATTATAACAGCTATGTTCTATAGTTGAATCAACAAAAAATTTGCTAATGAAAATCAGTACATTTACACTGATAGATTTTTTACTTTTAAATTGAGACAAAAAATACTACAGACTCGGACTTAAGACACTAATGACCCTTTTTGATACTTTTTTATAACTGTGCAACTATTTTGCTACTATTTTGAAAAAAATTATACTAATGCTACTATTTTCTCTAATTGCATCTCCAAAATCGAAATTCCAAATGATTTCACGGTTTTAAAGATTTTAAAAGATTAATAGGATTTTAAGAGATTTCAAAAACTTTCAAGGCATTTCAAGAAATTGCTAAAAATTTCGCATTAAAAATATTTCGACAGAATCCAGGTGGCTTTAAAGGTTATTAAGTGATTTCAGGACTTTGAAAGGATCTTACAGGGCTTGAAAGATTTTAGACTAGTTTTAAAGATTCCAAGGGATTTCAGAGAATTAAAAAGATTTCAGGGAATTTTTAGAGGTTTGAAAAGTTGTCATCTTATTTCAGAGGATTTCAAAATTTCGAAATTTTTGAAGAAATTTTAGGACATATTACAAATTTTTAAGATAAATTACAGGATTTCAAAATATTTTAAGGGGTTTCTAGGAATTTTACCTGACCGACGCGATTTGAAAGATTGATTGGAATCTTAGTAAATTACCTTAAATCTTTCAGATTTTAAGTGATTTACTATGATACATTTCAAGGAATTTTAAAAGAGTTTTAAACGGTTTCAAAAATTTTAAGGGATTTTTGGGAATTTTTAATAATTTCGATTGTACTTTGGAGAGTAAATTAATTTTGAAAGGAATTCCAGAGATTTGAAAGGATTTTTACGGATTTCATGGAATTTCTTGAAAATTAAAAATAATATGAAGTTTTAAAGGGATTTTAAGGAATTTCACCATCTTTGAGGGATTCATAGAATTTCAAAGGAAATTAGGGATTTCAACGTATTTCAAAGACTCTAGGGTACTTCAAAAGATTCGAAAGGATATCACACGATTTTAAGAGAGATGTATATTGTAGACCAGATTTCAAAAATATTAAGTTCCTTGATTCAACATCATAAAATTGAATGACAATATTTTTTAAAAGTTATGCAACTATTGATACTCTCTTGAATTTCTCAAATGAGTTCGAGACCTTCATTGTTTTAAGCGACGTTGATAATTTCTTCCTGTTACGAGCAACAAATCCTAAAGAAAAAAAGGAGGAAAAAAGTAGATGTACATTTAAAAAAAATTGAATTTCGTATCTTGAAATGCAAAGCTCCTGAGCAGAAATTGATTTGATTTTTGTTCGTTTCCTACACTGTTCGAAATATTCGGAAAATTCCGGCACATTTAGGATACTAAAGTAACTGAAATTTATGAAATTAGGTTGCTGAAAACAAAATTTAGTAATTTTCACAGTAAATTTACTAAATTTGTATTAACATTCAGAAACGGTATCCGAAAATTACAAGTAGTTTGCTAAAATTCATAAATGGTAACAAAAAGATAATATATCATGACCGAAAGAAGTGCGCACCTAGCAACTGCGCACTCCTCGTTTCTTGATCGCGTTTGAAGCGGACAAAGTATGCAGGTTGTGGTGATGGGCGGCAGTGCACTGCAAAACGTTGTGTTAAATTATAACGATGTAGTAAACCTTTTTTCACGATTTTTAATGATACCGAGCGTGAAAAGGATTCGAAATTTGCACGAGAAAAAGAAACGGAAAAAAGTGTTAAAATCGCGAGTAAGAGCAACGCCCTAGAAGCTCGGTTGATAAGCGAATTATCTTTGCAATAAAATATTTACAAGGTACTCCGATCATCTGCCTCGTAATCGAACTTTTAAAAAGGTACATGAGGGCCGCAAGAGACTAGAAGCAGCTGCGTAAATTAATAAAGACAAATATAGACAAAATATTTTATGTTAAAATCAATGAACCGAACAAATTTTGTAATACCTTAAAATTCTTAGTTACAGTAACTAAAAAATTTCTAAATTGTGACGCAATTTTCTGAAACATGTGACGAAAGCTTTATGCAGTCATCGTTGCTGAAATATCTGTTCCTGTTTAGGAAAATTTATTCACAGTGCTCCTCAAGTATCGATATGTTCAATTAAAATGGATCCAAAAACTGTTTGGATAGGTTTTTAAATAGCTATTTGTAGTTGCCAAAACCACTTACATTGAAATCGTAGTTGATCCCCTTCTCAGGATATCTCAAAATTACGTTTTGCGATATTTAATGCAAGTATGTCATAGTATACTTTGCACTGGATGGTAATTATACACATATATTATATACAATGCCTACATGAGAATAAATATGTGATATTAAATTTTAACGAAGAAACCACTTTTAGCTTGACCCAGGACTGCTTGAGCTTTAATGCTCATGAAGAGTCTTCAAGAACGTTTATTTCATACCGCTCCCAGAATTTCAAAAACATTCACGGTGAATTGACTCTCTTGCTTGCTCTGACCATGAGCCTAGTCCGTTGTTATCCAAAAATCGTACAGAATCTTTTAGATGTGTTAGGAGGACATAAATTTTTTATGTTTGCGAAATTTCCAGGCTTTTGAAAGCATTATGTAATTAAGTCAAATAAGAAACTATGGCAGAAAAAAACAGAAGATGAAGTTCACATCGATTTCAGTTGAAAGATTTGCTGCAACAGAAATTAACCTTATCGAATAAACAGTTAAAAAAGCTTCGTCTGCTGTAAAGCTGACAACAGTGCAAAGAACATGTAAATATGAATGAAATCGGTCCGAAAATTAGGTTACCAGATTTTTAAAAACATTTCACTTATCGCGTACGAATAAAAATATATTTTTTTGACTGAGAATAAAGTACTTGACACTAGTCGAAGAGTCGCCACATTCACAATGATCTTAACCATAATTCGCAATTTGTGAGGTGGGAATTTCCGTCCTGAAATTTTATTCATCAAACAATTTTTTGAATAAAAATTTGAAATATACTTTTATATTGAGATTTATTTTTAATGAATAATATTTAACGTTAATTTCATGCTGAAATAAATTAAAGATGCAACTTATTTGTCATATTAGAAATTTTGTTAGTGCTATACAACATCAAAATTAATTCAATTCCCATTTTTCTTTTTGTTCGAGAACAAACTATGGTTCTTGTTGTATCAAGTTCTTTATTTTCATTCACGAAAAATACGTTTCAATTCATCCGCGATAAGTCTAACAACGTAGCATACGACAGCTTTTATTTCATCGTAGGATAAACTTTCGCCAATAAATAGCATATAAACTTTAACAGCAGAAAATTTTATATGCAACAAAATTTAACTTTAGTTTTTTCTGTAGTGCCTTCACGAAGCAGTTAACCATTTTGCACATGGCCTCGAAAGCAGTTAAGAAAGGTTCTAAACGCAGAATTCTAATGTCTTTATAAGTTTCTGGTTCTGTAAGTTTATCTGATTCCTTAAACTGTTTTCGACATGCGCTTTCCTAAAAAATTTCTCCATGATAGTTTTTCGGGATAACTTTCAACTTTGTTGTCCACATTAATGCCTTTTCTCTACCCATAAGGAGAATTATACCATCCCAGAATAAATGATTCATAAGTCCTTTTCAAATTTTCAATTCAGGAACGATGCATTTTTGAAGAATATAAATGTCATCATCTGCATCGAAAAGCGGATGATTAATCGCACTGTGTTACTGGTTAGCATACTACTTACGTATGATTTCCTGTGCAAAAAATTTCTCATAATCTCTTTTTACGTGTCCGTACAATTGCTCGGGTCTGCCAGTGTAACAAAACAGTAGGGACAGGGGTACGTTGATGAGGCAGTTTGTCGGCCATTTTTTACGTGTGAAAGTTTAAAATCTGACAAAAATTTGAAAGGAATATTTTTAAAATTAATCAGATTAAATAAAAGCTCAGTGTTTTCATAAGTTTTTTTTTATTTGTACTACAATGCCCAGTATTATCAATCTGCTCACTCTAGTCAACTTACTTTTTTTGATAACATTTACACCCTCAGAATATGATATTCTTTTCTTATTTGGTACATCAAAATCTTTTTGTACATTGAAATCTACACCATTACCATTATCCACTTTAGGTAAGTAGTCTTGAGAAAATATGGATATGGATATTTTGAAAAAGCCTTGGTCACCATTAGCCATAACTTTAATAAGAATGTTTCTCGAGAATGGGATCAGCTACGATTTTCATGTAAGTGGTTTTAGCAATTATAAATAGTTATCTGAAAACTTATCTGAATAGTTTTTGGATCCATTTTTATCGAACGCGTCTCTAAAAATTCTTACAGAAATTTCTAACAGTGTGCGATGTAAAATCAAAATTTCGTCTCTAAATCAGATCATTTGCTACTTCCGTTATTGGGTCTTTTGAGTAAAAATTTCTGACCTGGCCGACGAGACTGTTTGTTGAGGAAGAAAATGTTCGTCCAATTTATTGATCAGAAAGTGCTGTGTCTAGGAAAAAAGTGCACCAGCAGAAAGAACTCGAGGCTACGAAACTACTTTCCATCCCTCGAGGAAGTTCAATATTTATTCGACTACCATATTCCATGAGAGCCCTCGTCTCTCCTATATTTTCTCTCTTTGCTCTCGATCTTGAATTTGGTCAGAAACAGTCAAGCCCCTGAGTTTACGATATGAGCTTCCATCCTCAGATACCTCTTTGACTAGTTTCCGCTCAAGGGGTGGAAAGGAGGATGTGACAAAAGCTATTTTCCACAACTTTCTGAAAAATTGTCAACGCTTTCCGGATAATAAATCAAGAAACGTTACATTTCTCTCGCGAGCAACGTGACTAGGTTTTATGGGATTATATTTGTTGAATTCCTCTCGATTCTCAAATGTCAGAATGAATTTTGATACATTTCGGATGGAGAATTGGTGTATTTTATTCATAGGGATACGACTTCAAACTTCGCACTCTTTCCCCTATACCCTTCTTTAACAATTTTATAATAAATTTCTGTTTTTCCCCTGTTCTCAAAAAACTTTCCCTTTTTCTTATTTTTCGCCTAAATGCGAACTGAATCAATAGAGTCCTAAGAAAAAAAACAAAACACACTAGAACTTGGAATTAAGGAGTCCGAGTTTATGGCGTTTCTAGAACTTATGTCTAAAAGGGAGGCGGTATTCAGTCAAGCGTGACAAAAAGCATAAGGGCAGCACTATCAGCGCGTTAGTTGCATCAGGTTGCATCACGCGTTAGATTCCAAGAGAAATTATTTATATGGCCCTGTCTGTTTACGTTTGTATTGTCTAGATTTACAGTGAAGGCCATTACAAGCTGTGTCCGAAACCATGCGTAATTCCAAGTTCTAGTGTATTTTTGGTTAAGAGTTAATTCCTTTTGGTTGAATATTCAACTACTTATTTGAAAGTGGAACTTCTTTGTTAAAAAATAATTTTTTGTTGTTAAACATTCATAATTTAGGTTGAAAATTTATCTTTTGAATAAAAATTCAACTATGGTGTTAAAAATTGTTCTTTGTTGCTTAAATTCATCTGTTTTTGAGAATTCATCTTTTATGGTTGATAATTCCACTGCTGGGTAAAAGTTAATCTATTTGGTTAAAAAAAAAATTGTTTGTATGGTGATCTGTTTTTATAAAAAATTTTAACTATTTTATTGAGAACTCTTCTTTCGTTTATTGAAAATTAATTTTTTTCAAACTAAAAACGTAAATATTCTATTTCTGCTTGAAAGCTTATCTTTTTTTATCGAAAATTTAACTACTTGGATAAAATTCTAACTACTTTCTTAAAAATTCATTTTTTTGATTGATGATTTATCCCTTTGGTTGAAAATTTGTCTTTTTGATAGAAAAATAATCTTCTTGATGAATATTGCATATTTGTTTTTTTATTGTTGTTGAAACTGCAATAATTTAGTTAGAAATGGCCCTGTTTCGGTTAAAAATTTAACGATTTTAGTAAATATAACAGTTTTTTTATTCAAAATCAAAATATTTTTTTGGTGAAAAGAGTTTTTTTTGTGTTGATTTTTTTTTAATTCAAGATGTAATTATTGCATTTTTTATTAAAAATTTATCTTTTAGTTCAAAGTTTTAACAACTGGGTTGAAAATTTAATTCTTTTTTTTTGAAAATTCTTCTTTTTTGGTAGAAAGTCATCTTTTTTGGCCCAAGGTTCAACAGTTTTGTCTTTTTAAATAAAAAATTTGTATTTTTGGTTCAACTCAACTTTTTTTAGGATAATTCATCTTTCTTGTTTGAAAATTCAACTATTTTAGTAAAAGTTGAATTATTTTGTTAACAAATTATTTTTTTTGTTGAAAGCCCATCTGTTTAGATAAAAGCTTAACGATTTTGTTCAGAACTCTTTTATTTTGGTTATAAGTTAATTTTTTAAGCTGAAAATGTAACTATTCTATTTTCGGTAAAAACTGATTTTTTAAATGAAAAATGCAACTATTTCATTTTTGGTTTACAATTAATCTTTTTAGTCGAAAATTCAAATATTTGGTTGAAAATTCTTCTTTTTTTTTTGTAGAAAGTCATCCTTTTTGGTCAATAATTCAACTGCTTTGTCGAATATTTATCTTTTGAGATAGAAAGTTCTTCCTTTTAGATTAGAAATTCACCTTTTTTGTAGAAAAGTCATCTTTGGTTAAAAATTAATCTTTTTCGGTTGTAAATTAACTTTTTTGTTGAAAATTCGCCCGTTTAGTCGAAAACTCATCTTTGTAGATTGAAAATTTAACGCCCTAATAGAAAATGCAATTGTTTTTCTTGAAGTTTGATCTATATTATTTGAAAATTTGCCCGCTTGGATGAAAATTCATTGTTTTAGGTTTGAAATTAATCTATTTTGGTAAATATTCATGTATTTTGTTGCTAATTCTTCTTCTTTGGTCCAAAATTTAACTGCTTTGTCGAATATTCGTCCAAAGGGACTAAAAATTTACTTTTGAGTTAAAATTTCTTATCTTTGGTTGGAAATTCGTTTCATATTTTTTTAGCCAAAAATGCAACTATTTGGTTGAAAATTTCCCTGTTTTGTTTGAAGATATAACTATTTTGTTGAAAAATTGTTTTGGATTTAAAATGAAAATTTTTTTTGTTTAAAATTTGTTTTTTTTTTATGTTAAAAAATTAATTTTTAAACTGAAAATGTCATTATTCAATTTTTTGTTCAAAATTAATCTTTTTTGGTTAAAAATTCATATATTTTGTCTTCCTTAGTATAAAATTAATCTTCTTGCTTTTAAGAATTCACCTTCTTGGTTAAAATTTTATTTCTTTGGTTAAAAATTAACTTTTTTTGTTGAAAGTTGGTCCTTTCAAGTTTAAAAGTCAACTGATTTCATTAAATTTTCGGCTTTTTAGCTTGAAAACTGAACTGATTTATTGAAATTTCATTTTTTTTAGAAAATTAATGTTTTGGATAAAAATTTGACTATTTTGTTGAAATTGCAATATATTTCAAATTTAAATTTTAGAAATTTAAAAGCGTTTCATATTTGCACCTGCATTAAACTTTATTTAAAAGAATTTGTTCCCCTATTATGCCCCTATTTGCGTAAAAATCACCCTATTTACTCTGTTTAAAAGCATTTTGTCCGTACTTGTAGCTACTCGAATCAGTGCAAACTTGCAGAAAATAAGCAACTATTCACTGATATTTCAGTAGTTTTTCACTGATTAATTATTCAGATTCGCTAATTTATCAATGAAAAATCATTCCTGATTTGATTCGGTCTAGCAGTAAGATTTCACTGATTAATCAGTGAAGATTTATTAGAAAATCAGTCTACTCTACTGAATAATCTTTCGAATTGACTACACGATCCTTAAAAACTGTTACTGATTTGATTCCATTGATTTAGAACAAGTTTCGTTTGCATCAAATAAATCATTTATTTGTAAAGTAGTTAAAAAACATTTGTTCTAATCTAAATGATCTATTCCTAATCTTCTAATCTAATCTAATAAATTATTTTCAAAAAACATGAAACAATTCCCAATAAGATTCAATAAAAAATTTGTTTTTCTATTAGAACGAAAGTTTTCTCTTCAAGACTTTTTACTGCAGAAAATGCTTTACTTATTTATTTGTCAGTCGTCTGTATAGATTTTTTTTTAATCAACAGGTGCGAATTTAAACTAAAGTTTTATGTTGTCGTTCGTATTATTTTTAAATAGTGGATCATTTAGTGAATTTCTTTTAAATTTAACAAGCAGAGTCTAAAAGTGGCAACCATTCATGTGAAAAAGTAGAAAACTCACTGGAAAATTATTCTTTAATGGCTATAATTTATTCCGTATAATGGATATTCATCTTCTTGGGATGAAAATTAAAAACTGTTAGAACTTTATGCATTTTAAAATATTGAATCCTTCTTTTAGTCATTTTTCCTTTATAGCTCGTAAAATGGAATTGTTTAAGGCTTTTCATCCGATCGTCCAAGTTAAGCAGAACGTGGCACGGCTGTACTCGTAAGGAGGCCATTGTGCTGTCTTATACAATACAGTATTAATTTAGTAATTATAAATATCAATTATGTACCATTTTATTGTTTATTTATACTACGTCACTGACTAAGTGGAAGATAAATGGTGAAACACGTAGACCTTCGGAAATTTTTTCAGCTGAATCGAATGCCGCTGTTAGTTTTCTGTTTTTCGAGTTTAAAAAAAAAATTTTTAAATACCAAAAAAATTTTCCATTTATTTTTAAGCTATTAGTTTTCCAATAATTTTTCAATAGAATAAGTTTTTGAGACTTCAGAAAAATTGAAAAAATTAAAAGTTTTTCACTTCTGAGCCTTCCATTCGTCTCGCAACATGTTTCTGACGTTTCAATAATATATTTTATGTTAATTAAAGTTTAGAAAAAGAATTTTAAACAAAATATTTAATGGTGCCTACATGGTTATGACAAAGGACGATTTTTTATATTTTTCTCGAAAAGCATTAACTTTTTCCAAACTTTTTTTCATAGATCTTATAGAACTCTATCAACTCTCGAATGTTCTTTTTCATTTTGTGTTAATAATTCGAATTTTGAAAACTATTTTTGGCTCCTCATAAAATTTTGTCTTAGCACTTACATGGTTGGGCCGTAACACCCTTTAAATAATCATATTTGGTAATAATTTATCTAATATTAAAAATTGAAGGACGTCAAATTGTGGAAAATTTTTTTTTTCTTTTTTTATAAAAACATAATAAGCAAATTCAACTTTTTAAAAGTAAAAGTTCATTTTTTTTAGTTAAAAGTCTACTATACTATTTTTGATTCGTAATTCATTTTGTTTTGTTCAAAATTCTACTGTTTAATTGAAAATTTAATATTTTGTTGAAAGTATGTATTTTTTGTTAGGAAATTTATCTTCTGGGTTAAAGAATTATATTTTTGGTTAAAAATGCAACTATTTGGTTGAATTTTAAAAGTTTTTGTTGGAATTTTTTTTTGAAAATTGACCATTTTAGTTGAAAATTTATTTCCTTGATTGAAAGTTTGACTGGTTTGTTGAAAATTTGTTTGTTTTTTTTTTGTTGAAAATTAATTTTTTGAATCCAAAACATTTTTGTTAAAAATTGATTTTTGAAATTAAAAATTGATCTTTTTTGGTAAAAAATTAATCTTTTTGATTGAAAATTGATACTTTTTAGTTAAAAATATTTTCAGTTTAAAAATTCAATTATTTTGAAAATAATTCGTACTTTTGGCTTCAAATTCAACAACTGTATTGAAAATTAATGTGTTTTTTTTAACTTCGTTTTTTGGGTAAAAATTAATTTTTGATCTGAAACTTAACCTATTACATTTTTGGTTAAGAATTAAATTTTTTAATTAAAAATTGATCTTCTGTAGTTGAAAACTGAACTTTTTGGTTAAAAATTTATATTTTTTGGTAAAAAATTAATCTTCTTGGTTGATAATTAATCGATTTTGGTTAAAAATTCACCAATTCGGTAGAAAATTAAACTGTTGGTTGAACATATTTTGAGGTTGAAAATTCAACTTTTTTGAAGATAATTCGTCTTTTGGTCTTAAAAATCCAACAACGGGATTGAAAATCCATGTACTTCGTTGAAACTTCGTTTTTTTGGTCAAAGATAAATTTTTCATCTGAAAATTTAACTATTCCACTTTTGGTTAAAATTTGATAGTTTATAATTCAAAAGTTCAACTATTTTGTGAAAAATTCATGTATTTCGTTCAAAATTTATCGTTTCTGGTTGAATTCAACTTCTTGGCATTTCTTTTAAAATTAATTTTTCAAACTCTAAATTTAACATTTCCATTTTTGGTTGCATAATTATTTTTTGGTTGAAAACATATCTTTTTCAGATAAAAATTCAACTATTTGGTTAAAAATTAACTTTCTTGTTGAAAATGTATCTTTTTGTGCTTAAAGGTCAACTGTTTTTTAAACAATTCGACTTTTTAACTAAAAAACTAAACTTTTCTATTAAAAGTTCGTCCTTTTGAGTAGAAAATTAATCTCCTTTGTTAAAAATTTTTTACTTGGTTGACGAGTTAACTATTTTTTTAAAAATTCGTATTTTTTCTTTGAATTCAAATGGTTAAAAATTTATTTTTTTGAATTAATTTTTTTATCTGAAAATACAACTACAGTCGAACCTGGATTGCGTAATCCTTGATTCCGTGATTTCAGGAATTGATGTCGCGCCGCGATCTATTGTGAGAGCCGTGGCGGGGCTAAGAAGGGGAGGTCGTTAACTGTCAATCAAGTGCACTAAAACGTGAAAAAACAGGAGCGTAGCAATAAGGCGCTGTACCT
>JAUELO010000323.1:334582-350874 GCA_032357855.1 Amphibolips quercusostensackenii
TAGGCGCCCACATCTTGCAGCTCTAGCAGTTTGACCTCTGTTGTTTCGGCGTCTGCACTAGCTTTTTCTGAAGAATGAGCTTTCTGTATTTCTCTATGCGGCCGACTTGTCCGTGGATTAAAACAGCTTTCGAAACGACTTGACGGTCTTCGTAGGCGCTACTCTGCGTCTTGGCTTGGCCTGTGGCTTAAATGTGACGCATCTAGCGGACTGCGCTTTTTACTCTGCAATCGAGAAAACATGATCTCACAGTCACGACTGCGCTGCTTGCAAATACTCGTGCCTTCGTTATGCGACGTTCCTTTTGTAATACGTTCATTGCTGAGACTTACCGAGATTGATGAATGAGGTCCACGTCTAGAGTGTCCTCTGCGTGAACCACTTGACGATGAACTTGAGGAAGAGTGAGGAGACGAAAAAGAACCTCTCCGACGCAAACGAGAGTGTTTCCTCTTTTTCAGCTTCCTCTCGTATTTCGTAATTTCATGACGACTTTTCTTCTATGACAGTTTCCTCTTCGTATGCCGAAGGCAATCCTTCTCCTGAGATAACGAACTTTTAGTTAATGGACGAATTTTTTTCTCTCTAAAATATCTAAGTGCGATGTTAAGCCGTACATACAGAACAACGTGATGATGGCAAGGGCGAAATGAGGAAAGCTAGTAAGGTGAAACCTAGTAGTGGCGCGTTTTGCTTACCACACAATTATAACCAACTGAAATGTCTAAAACGAATTTGAGTGACGATGAATGTTTAGATTGTCTGACGCCTAACGAAATCCGTTGTATCGTTGCCGATGCCGTAATAAGCAGACAATACATATTTTCGTGGTTGCACGAATTGATCGTGGAACCGATCAGTTTTGCTGTTTCGCGCCTGGACCCAAAATCTGATATCCCTTCGCGGTAAGTAAAGAAAATAATTTATTAATCAAGTTGAGTACATTAGCACTGAACGACTGACAATCGTCTTGACACTTGAGCTGTTATTTCAGTTCGTCGGTAGGATATCGATTTCCAGAACTCAAATTTGACAGAATAAAATTTGATCGAAAGAACGCTATTTTCAGAGCGTGTAACTGCGAGCAGACAATTTATAAATACAAAAGTGGTGCTTTTTTGTGCAATAGCAAAAATGTCCGTAAATGAAAGTAGTTTGTTTACATAATGAAGCAATAGACGGCAATAAACGTATGTTTCTTATAAGGATGCCAAATTAAATCCTCAAAGAGAACTTTGTTTTTAATATTTATTTAAATACTAAATATTATTTCTTAATAAGAAGTTTATGTTAAAAAGATTTGGTAATTGTTGTTTTTAAAAATTTGTAGTTCTAGATGGTAAAAATAAATCTTGATCCAGAAAGTCGATTTCAGAAAAAAATTTTTTAAATAGATCTCTCCAAGGAATTGGAGGTTTTAAAACAAATTTAATATACTTCACTGGTTTAATTAAAAATTAAAATGTAGGATACCTGAACAATTTTGTGAAAAACTCAACGCAATAAAAATTAATACTGGTCGTCCAAGTATTACAGATGCACCTTTGTTTAGGAATTTTGGTTAGGAACTGAAATGTAACATACCAGGATGATTTTAAAAAGTGTTGTCATGCTAAATATTAGTCCGTAGCCCGGGTATTAAAAGTATATTTTTTCGAGGAATTTTAGTTAGCAGCCCAAATGCAAGATACCCGGATGAAATAACGAAGAGCTTGTCGTACAAATAATTAATTCTAGTATTCCGTGTATTAAAAGTAAATCTTTCTTCAGGAAGGTTGGTGAGTCATTAAAATTTAAGATACCCAGATAATTGCAAAAAGGTCTCATCTTACTAAATATTATTCCCGATAGTACAGGAATTGAAAGTACATCTTTCCCGAAGAAGATCGGTTAGAAACTGAAATGTTAGATATCCAGATGATTTTATAAAGGACTCGTTATACTGAAAATTAAGCTTGGTAGTCCAGGTACATAATAAAAATTCATCTTTCCCAAGAATATAAAAAATTAATTCTGGTAGGCCGGGTCTTAAAAGTACATGTTTCCCGAGAATGCTTGGTTAAAAATTTAAATTTAAGATTACCAGATGATTTTATAAAAGTATCGTCCTACTGAAAATTATTCTAGGCATTAGGAATAGATCTTTCCCCAAAAATTTCTGCTCTAAATAAAAACCTAATTCACTTAAATGGATTTTTAAAGATCTTCTCATTTCATTAGGTTATCCTGGTAGTCCAGGTCATAAATGTACATTTTCCCTAAGAAAGCTTGGTAAGGAAATGAAATGAAAAATGATCAGATGGTTTTATAAGATACTCGTCCTACGAATAATAATTCCTGGTAGTCCGGGTATTCAAAGTAAATCTTTCCTGAAAAGTTTGGTTAAAGAATTTAAGTTTAAAATACCCTGACGATTAAAAAAAGGTCTCGACGTATTAATGATTAATTTCGGTCTTTCATGTATCAAAAGTGAATTTTCCTAAAGAAATTTTAGTTAGGAACTGAAATTCAAGAGAGTCCGATGATTTTATAAAGGTCTGGTCGTACTAAAAATTAATCCTGGTAGTCCAAGTATTAGAGATGCACCTTCCACGATGAAATTTGGCTTAAAGCTGGCATGTAAGATACCCCGATAATTTTATAAAGTATTCGTCATGCAAATAACTAATCCTGGTGGTCTTGGTGTAAAAACTATTTGAAAAATTGGTAAAAATGACTTTTTCCACAGAAAAATTTATAACTTTTTTATTTTTTGATATTTTTAGCTAAAAATTGTCATGAATAATCTTGAAATCTTACGCCTTATGAAAAAAAATATATTCTATGTTGGCTGCTGAGAAAAAGGTATTTACTTTGAGAAATAACGTCAAGAATTCTAGTGAAGAAAACAACTGACCTCTACGCAATCGACACAAAACGCAGGCAGCCAGTACATGAGTACGTCATCTAATAAGGGTGATTTTTTTAATACGGTCTTTACAGAAAAAAAATTCAATAGCACGTAATACGATATACATACTGTTTTGAACAAATGCTAAAACACCTAAAAAAATACTATGAAAAATCGAAAATTGAAAAAGTCACACAGAAAAAAAGGGCCACACAGCTGTCCTTATGTGGTTGTACGGGCACCACTTCTCGTCCCACGAACGCTAAGTCAACACTTACGGTTTTGGGACAAGGTATGTCAATCGAAAATCTAAATTATACATCTGACGAACGACAAATGGCACCACATACCTGATTTCAAAACCATAAAGGGTCTTAAATTGAGAGTGTAGAGGCCTGGCGCTTTTCTGATTTCGAAAGGCCAGCTAAGGGTTAAAAATGTCACGTAGTACTGAAAATTAATCCCGGTAGTCCTGACAATGAAAATACATCTTTCCCGAAACAGTTTGGTTCCGCAATAAAATTTAAAATACGCAGATGAGTTTATAAAGAACTTGTACGAATAACTGATCTTAGTAGTTCGGGTTTCAGATAACAAACGTGCCCGGACCATAACCCGCTCGATGGGCGTCGGACCGTGTGTCTGCAAACAAGCAGCAAGATGGTCTAGGAACGATATGCCTGCCCTAATCTTTAAGATACACACTAGGTAAAAATCACTTTAGGTCTTTTATTTGAATGCGTGCCATTTCTGAAAGAGTGGTCCTAGGACCATCAAAACAGTGAATTGTATAACCTTTAAGCATTCCGTTTCAAGTTCCTTCGGGACAGCCACATAGCTTCTTCAGGAGCAGAGCAGTGATCATCGAAAAATCAGGTTCGGGTGTACTTCACCCAGTGTGTATCTTACATTAGAAACACGCGCTTGGTGAAAAAATTTATTTTTGTTTAAAATCGATATAATACAGTTTTTTGTAGAGTATTATTTGAAACATTTCAGAAAGTTTTGTGAATGAGTTTTTGTGCCTGTTTGAGTGATTTGAAGTCTGAAAATTGAAATAGATGGTCTTGGAGCGGTCATCAAATTTGGGGCGGACAAAAATATTAAATTGCAAAGGTAATTAATTATAATTATATATTTTAAATGATTACATTTTAACATATTTATTAGCAAAACATAATTTTTTATTTGAAAAATATTATTTTGTGTACATATGATAACGCGTCGTAGGCAACGCCAAGCGGAGCAGATCGAAGCGTTAAATTCAGAAGAAAAACGGAGAGTAACAACAAACAGGTTTTGTGAATTCAATTATAGTTATAATTACATGTAAAGATATTTTACACACTGTTGAAAATTTTTTTAATAATAAAAACAACTTTTTGAGTAAAATATTTTTTCATGAAAACTCTAAACTACACGTAATTTGTTTAAATTTTTATTAATTTTATTTATAACTTACAAAATTCATGATAATAAATTATCAAAAAAGTCTATTATTAATATCAGAAGAATTGTTTTTCACGAAAAATAGCCACCCTTTTTTCACCTCAATTTTCGCAGGTTTCAGAAAACTGATATTTGCAATATGCAAAAGAGATAAATAATAGCAAACAATAGCAGACACATTCAGCTATTTAGGTGCCGGCACAACGGTCCTGTCAATCGGACCACGTACCGGCACATACACTAGTGACAAGCTGACATTTTGTTATCTGAAGTATTCAAAATAAATCTTCCTGGAGGAAGTTTGGTTAAGAATTGAAATTCAAGGTACCCCGATGATTTTAAAAAGGTCTTGTCGTACTGAAAGTTACTCCTGCTAGTCTAGGTATTAAAAGTAAATCTTTCACAAGGAAGTTTGTTTAAGAATTAAAATTAAGGATACCCGAATGATTTTATGAAAAAGATTCGTCGTGCTGAAAATTGTACCTGGTAGTCCAGGTATCAAAAATACGTCTTCCCAAGGAAGTTTGATGAATAATTAAAATCTAAAATGCTCGGATCATTTCAAAAGGATCTCGCTGTAAAAAAAATTAATCCTAGTAGTCCAAGTATTAAAAGTACAACTTTCCCGTGAAAGTTTGCTTAGGAACTAAAATGTAAAATACCCAGATGATTCTAAAAATATCTTATTGTGCAAAAAATTAATTCTGAAAGTCTAGGTCTTAAATGTACCAAATCCGGTTATCCTAACTTTCAGTTTCCAACCCAACATCTTCAAAAAAAAGTATTTTAATACCTGGACAACCAGGGTTATTTTCAGTGCGACGAGTCTTTTTGAAAATCATCCGAATATCTTAAATTTTAATTTTTAATAAAATTTTTTCGGGCAAGATGTATTTTTAATACCTGACCTACCAGGTATAATTTTTAGTACAAGTCTTTTATAAAATCATCCGATAATCTTATATTTTTAGTCCTATCCAAACGTCGTCCAAAAAGATGTACTTTTGTACCTAGACTACCATGATGAATTTTAATTACGACGAGTTCTTTATAAAATCATCTGAACATCTTGAATTGCAGTTCCTAATTAAGCTTCCCCTGAAAAGATGTACTTAAAATACTAAAATAATAAAGTGTATTAAATTTTCTATTCAGATCTGAAATTCCTCCGGGAAGATCTGTTCTCAACACCTGGACTACCAAGATTAGTTATGAGTACGATGAGATCTTTGAAAAAAAAACATAAGCGTATTCTAAATTTAATTTCTGAAACTAATTTCCCCGATGATTATGTATTTAAAGCACTCGAACTACCAAATTAAATTTATTAGAACGATGAGAATTTTAAAACCTCATCTGGGTATCTGACTTTTCATTTTCTAAACAAAATTCCTGTGAGAAGGTTTATTTTCATCCTCAGAAACACAACTTTCGACAAACAACAATTTCTAAATTATTATAACATTCACTTTTTATTAACAAAAATAATATCCAGTGTACAAACAAATATTTCAAACAAAAATCTCTCTCGGGATTTAAATTTGCATCCTCACAAAAAATATACGCTTGTCGCCATTTTTTGATTCACTTTTTCAAGAAACCACCTTTGTTTACAGACCTTTGCGCTATTTTACCAAAAAAAAACCTCTCTTGTATTCATAAATTGCATGGAGTAATAGTAAGGAGACCAGTGTGTCAGAAATTTCGTCGTCATTTTTCCGGACATAGTTCGGGGGTGGACGTACGCTGAATTGTAAAGCTCCGCCTCGTTTAGAGTGGAATATCAATCACACAAACACAATGTCCCATCTTACAACAAAACATTTGCTGCTGTCAGCTCTCAGCTCTCGCAGATATTCCATCAAAAAAGAAGCGAAACTTTACAATTCAGCGTCCGCACTCCCCCGTACTGTGTCCGAAATTTCGAGGGTCATTGTGTATTCGCGCGAGCATTGTCGTTTGGTATCATTACTATCACTCTATGATAAATTGTCTGCTCACAGTTTCACGCTCTAGAATAAGCGTTCTTTTAATAAAATTCCATATTGTCAAATTTAAGTTCTAAAAATCGATGCCTTACCCAGTTATCTTACTGAAACAAACGTTTCGTCAAATCGATTGATCTGACAAAAAAACCTAGAACCTCGTTTCCAGAATTTTAAGTTTTGCTATATTTCAATGAATATGAATATAAAATGAGATAATGGATTTAGAAAGGCATTTTTTAAGGATAAAAGCAGCTTTTTCTTTCATTCATGATCATCATGAAAAATATACCATTTTGTTTTATAAAATATATTTCGAGCCAACAGACCAAGAAAATTTCATTAAATTTTTTTGTATAATATAGGGATAAAAGGAAGGATGCAGAAAAAGATACGTGTAATCTACAAATAAAATAGACAGATAGCTTCAGAACAGGTAATGGGGTAAGGCAGGGGTGATTCCTGAGCTCTACTCTGTTAAATATTTTTATTGATGACATGGATGAGATTTGGGAAAGTGAAAACACGAAAGGGTCATTGATAGGGAAAACAAAAATATTTACCCTAAAATTCGCATGTGATCTTGCAGTGAAAACAGACATCCAAAGGACTTGAGGGAAATGCTAAAAATTTTAAAAGGGCATTTAAGCATTGCAGGGCAGAAAATCAAGGTAGTGAACAGCTACAAGTATTTTTAAGGTTTCTGATTCTCATTAGTGGGGAACTACAGAAAACACTTCAAAATCATGGTGGGAAAAATACAGAATGCAAACAATACGGTATGGGTAGTGACGATCAGAGCAAGGATAGGTGGTTTAAGTAGGAGACTTTATTTAATGGATATAATTGCGAAATCAAGGAGGCTGTATGTTATCGAGACTTGAGGATGGACGAATAGAAAGGAAATGGAGTATGTTCAAACTGAGTTTGCTAAAATAGTACTGGTGATTGATATGACCACTCTGTGATATATTTAAAAAACATAAACAAATAGATGTGATTTGAACATAGAGAACGGACTTCTACGGATTTTCCTCGAGGCATAGCTTGGATCGGCCAAAATTAAAAAACCCTTCTATGTCGGCTAAAAGTTTAAAAGGCGCTTTGGTAGACTTGGGAGAACCAGAACTTTTAGATTGAATAGGGGTAAGCGAGAGGGAAGATGAGTTCATTAAAAAACTAAAAACTGGTATAGAAGCAATAAAAGATATGAAATTGCGTATAAGAGGTGGAACATTCCACAGGGAGGGGAAGGTTATTGGAAGATTAGCGATTTGTATGTAAAGGATAAAATGTAATAAACAAGGTTGCGCAATGGGGACGTGGGAAAGCAGCCAATAAAGGGTAATACGTACACGCAGACGGTAGATTTTGTGGGAAACAGGAGGAAGATATGGAACACATTTCGATGTGACAAATAGAGGACAGAAATTGACAATCAGTGGGTAAAAGAGGTAGATATATGCTTTAAAGGAACAGAGAGGACATTTCTAGATGAGTTATGTAAGACTATGGCAGAAAATGCAGTCCTGGGACTATGCAGGTGTGCGAGAGAATTTTCAGTTAAATCCAAAGAGGTGGCATTGATTTGAGCAACGAAAATGTAGCTAGACCTTTCCGGGAAAGGCAAAAGAGAACGATTGAGATGTTTTTGAGGATTGGTTTTTAGTTTGTTAGTTTTTTTAATTCCTAATAGTTTTTAAATAATAATAGAAAATAAGAAGTATATATAGAAGAATATTTCATATATACGAAATCTAGAAGGATGTACTTGTAAGAAAATATACAATACAATGTACGTAGTACAGATGTATACGTATGTATTCATACACATATGGTTACCCATATTTTAGTTACAAATATAAATAATCTGTCATTTATACGCAAACTAGAAGCAAATTGAAAAAAAGAATCACTGTGTACATTGAGTATCGTGTATGACGCATAGCCCATTCGATTAGCACGTGGAGCAAGCGTGATTTCAAACCAAGAGGACTAGTTTTCTACCAAAAAATGTTATTAAAATTTTAATTTAGAACTAAAAAAATCAGTTATCAGTATAGAAATGTAAACAATTATATTTGCCCAAGAAGATAAATTTTCAATTAAAAAATATCAATTTTCAACAATATAGTTGAATTTTGAACCAAATAGTACAATTTTCAACCAACAATAATGACATTTCAGAACAAAGTAATAGTTGCATTTTCAACCAAAGAGATGCATTTTCAACTAAAATGATGTAATTACTAATCCAAAAGAACAATTTTTAAACAAAAATTAATTGTTTGATTTTTTCAATTTTGTTTTTAGTCAAATTTCCAAATAACAAAGATAAATTCTAAATAAGATAGTTAACCTTTAAACCAAAACGAGATGAATATACAACTAACAAAAAATGATCAATCTTCAACAAAAAATTACTTTTAAACAAAATAGTTAAACCTTCAATGACGTAAATCAATTTTCAATTAAAAAAATATTGATTTTCATTAAATTTTGTAATTGTAGATAATTCAACCAAAAACGATTTCAATTTTGAATCAAGCGCAGTTGAATTTAACTAAAAAAAATTAAAAGTCAAATAAATTTTTGAAAAATATATTATATCAGGGTAATTGCAAAACTTTATAATCAAAATTTCCTAATTTTACCTTGGCCAAGTTTTAATTTTCTCTGGTCATTCATATATTTAAAGAGCCGAATCTCAGTCTTTTAACATTTTTAACGTCGAATTTTTTCCAAACGAAATAAAACAATTTCAAATAAAAAATCACAAAGTTACTAGCCTCGACAATTATCAATAATTTTTTATTTATTTCATCTTTTTAAATATTTCCAGGTATTCTTTGACCTACAGCTATTTTGAATAAACAAGAAAATAAAAGTTCTAAGTAAATATCAACTTATAAGAGATCCTGGTTAAAACAATTAGAATTTCCGGTGAAAACAAAATTTTGCCTGAAAATTCTGTTTGAAATAGTTAAAATTCTACTTGAAGATGAGGTTCCTTGTTAAAAAAAAAACGAAAATGTCTTGCAAATTTATATTTATCCCTACATTGTGGTTATCTTAACCTGATTTTTAGGGAATTTGAAATTTTAAAATGTAAAATCGAATACAGCGTCGTATTCTAAATTACGCAATATCTACCAATTTTTCACGTTCATATCCCAAACCCATAAATACATTTTTCAAATAGCGTTGAAAAGACTAATTATCAAGAAACAAATTTGAAACGTAGAGGTACTCTTTAAGCGAAAAATAGGGGAGAGTGGGGTGTGATGCTAGTGCGGGGCATCACATCGTGAAAATTAAAAATAATGACTATGTTTTCTTATTTTCATATTAGTTTTTTACATAAAATAGCTGCCTCTGTTTAGAAAAATAGTAATTTAATAGAATTTTTGTTTTAAAATACGCGTCCGAAGAGTAATTATGAAAAAATACTTTCGGCGGAAGCCGGTAAAAAAGTCTTTGGCTGAAATTAAGCACCTACACTCTACAGCATATTTTGTAGTAAGAGATTATAACTGCTTTTGCCACATATTTCACTTTGATTACTGAGAAAACATTAGAATAGGGTTGAAAATGTCTGAGGTAATTTTTCTTCGTTACGTTACACTTTGCAGAATTATTATATTATATAATTATAATTTTACAATGTTTACATTGTTTGAATTAGCGATAGGAATATGACGGTCACCGTACGCCAAGGTATGGGGTACACCGGCTGAAACGCAAAATCTATCAATTATTTAAATGTCAAATAATGACATAATTAGCAAGCCTTTTAAAATAATAGCATATGCTTCCTAATAATGTGAGCTTCACCTTAAAAAATACACACATCAATATCACATTTGAATCATAATTTATAGGGTATTGAAGTCAAAGCGCGGCACGACACACCACTCTTGCCTATCTATGCGCCTATTTTTTGAGATGCTAGGGCTGAAGTTTCTTAATTTTTGTCAAACTTAGTGCAAAAAGGTTATAAAATTTCAAATAATTATCGCAATCGCCCCATGATTGCAAAAATTCAAAACAATAATATTTTTATGAATATTACTACACTTTATCATAATACTATCAATTTAAAAAAGCATCTAGTTAAAGATTCATTATTTTAGTTAAAAATTCATTTGTAAAATTTTAAAAAATCATTTTAGTCGAGCCATGATTACAAAACTAAAAAAAATAATATTTTTATCAGTTTAAAATTCATCACTCTACTGCAAAATTCATCACGTTGGTTAAAAATGTAACTATTTATTTAAAAATTATCTTTCTTTCTTGGTTGAAAAAAAAATATATTTTTTCAACTGGGAATTGAACTATTTTAATTGAATATTCCATCATTTTAATTGAAAATTCTTTTATTTGGTGGAACATTAATTAACTCATATTTCAAATACAAATATAAATAATCAGTCATTCATACACAAACTAAAAGAAAATTGAGAGGCATGCCAACGGCACGCCTAGCCCATACAAAATAGCTTACTTTGCAACCGACCAAATAAATTTTCATTAAAAATGATAAATCTTTATGCAAAAACATTAACTTTTAACAAAAGAATTCAACTTTTAAAAAAGTGATTGAATTTTCGTTATGAAAAATATTAAATCTCAACGAAAAATAAGGTAGTTCATACTCTAATAAAAAAATATTTTATGTTTTGTTTAAAAACAGTTGGATTTAACCAAAAAAGACAACTTTTCAACATGAGTTAAACTTTCAACTAAGAAAGGTTTCGCAGTCAAGTGAGGGAAAAATTGCAAGCAAGTTGTTCAATTTTTAAGCAAAAAGATGAATTTTCAACCACAAAGATGAACTTTGTACTAAAAAGAACAGATTTTCAACGAAATACATGAATTTCCAAACCAAAAACTTGGATTTTCAACTAAAAACGATTAATTTTTAATCAAAAATAGAATAGTTAAATTATCTTTAAAAAAAAATTAATTTCAAACAAAAAATGAACGAATTTTCAACAAACTACTTGAACACAGTAATATACATATAGCGATTGAGTTTATTAACCATGGAGCCATTACAATGATCATTTGAAATTTCACAAATAAAGTCAAAATGAGTTGTTAACTAAAATTATAAACCTCGACCTAGAATAACTAAATTTTCAATAAGAAAGATGATTTTTTTTTCAATGTATGATATTTTTATAAAGTTGGATAATATTTATTGAAATATTATTATTTTAAATTTTTCAATCATAAGGCAAGTACAATAATTATTTTCTATATAACCAATAAATTCTAAATTAAAAATTAAAGATGAATTTCTCCATAAAACGATGTATCTTTAACTATAATAATTGAAATTTCAACCAAAAAGATGTTTTTTTTTTGTATTTTAATAAGGTTTAGTGATATTTGTAAAGATATTACTTCTTTAAATATTTTTATTCTTGCGGTTATTCCAATGAATGTTTATAATCTTGCAACTTTTTTGCACCAAGTTAAAAAAAATTAGGAACTTAGCAATAAGAGCCCAAAAAAAGGCTTGTAGATGCTTTTTGCCTGTAGTGTATGTTTCAAATGTGGTTCTTGATAGACAATCCTTTCTACTTGAAAAGAGACCATACGTAAAATTTTTTGAAATGAATTAATACATATAAATAATTAATAAGTATATATATATATATTTATATAATATTATTAATTATTACATTTAAAAATTTGTTTATAGTATATTAAAATATTTTTTCCGGGGACCTGTTTTTTGGAGCCTAAATAGTAAAGTTATAAATATATTTACTTCGACTCTAAATGTGTTGTTTATACTCAAGCTGTAAAAATCCAATTTTTACAAACAGCACGTGTTTTTCAGCAGATATCTTATCGGCACTCGACACCGTCTCTATTATGAAATAAATCTAATTATAGGGTTAAAATATAAGACTGGATGATATGTAGATATCGCTTATGTTAGAACATGACCTGGTATTCAATGTAACATTAAAAAATGTTTAGATTCGCTAAACAAATTACGTTAAAAAACCACAATGTCAAGAAAAATATAAATTCACAAGAAATTCGGATTATTTTAACAAGAAATATCATTTTTTAAGTAATATTTTGAATATTTTAAATAAAATTTCGAGGTGAAAATTTTCTGAATTAGAAATTCTGATTCTTTTAATCAGAATTTCATGTGAGTTTATGTGCTTTATTTAGAACTTTTATTTTATTGTTTATCAAGGATGGCCGTAGGTCATATAATACATGAAAATATTTAAAAAGGTTAAATAAATTAAAAAATTGTAATAATTCGCAAGGAGACTTAATTCCAAATTTTCCAATTGAAATTGTTTTATTCTGTTTGGAAAAGATTCTATGCCAAAAATGTTTCAAGACAAAATTCTGCTCTTTGCAGAAGTTCTGCAGTCACCCTGAAAATTAAACGGCTTGGTTGAATATTGATCTTTTTTGTTAAAAATTGATCTTTTTAATTGAAAATTCAACTGCTTGAGTAAATGTAATTTTTTACATTTTTCGTTAAAAACTGATCTTTTTTAGTTCGAAATTCAAATTTCGCTCGATTTTTTTGGTAGAATACTAATCTTCTTGGTTTGAAATTTCAATTCATGCGGTGAAAAATGCAACTGTTTGGCTAAAAATTAACTTTTTTTGTTAAAAATTATACTTTCTAGTTGGAAATTCATCTGTCTCACAGAAAATTCGTTTTTTAGTTTCAAAGATCTTTTTGTTTGAAAATTTGACTGTTTTGTTGATCATTCGTTTTCTTCTTTTTTTTTTTGAAAATTACTTTTCTTACTGAAAAAATTGATTTTTTTTTATTGAAAAATTATAATTTTTAGTGAAAAATTCATTTATTTCTTTGTAAATTCATATATCGATGCCTCCATTCAATATGAATCTATGTACTGACAGCGCCTTGTATGAGACTATTTCCTATGCTTATACCTGGGGCATAGTTTTGTGTAAGGGGCTGTCAGCAGATAGACTCATATTGAATGGCGTGACAGGCAGTGTATCCACGGTATCCAAACATACCTCGTCAAAAGAATCAGCTGGCGTGTCGTTGAGCACCATGGGCTTCCTTGTCTTAATTCGATCCAATTTCTTCAACTGACAACTTCAACAAGGTTTGAGGATTTCCTGGATTTCCGTTACCATTTCTGGCAAATACAAACGCTTAAGAACTCGACGATACGTTTTTCCACAAGCTTAATAGCCTCCTGCAAGACTGCGATGGTACTCCTTCACGATTTCTTTCCTTGTTTTAGGCAGCGGTGTTTCCACCTTTCCGAGGCAAAGAGTCACTCTAAGGTCAACTTCGGAAAATACCCTTCAAAGCATATTTCAAAGTCTATTTTCGGAAAGTTTCTCGAGAGCGTCATCGTTCTTAGAAATTCTAACAGACTTAGTGTTTAAATAATACACTGCATCCTGCAGTCCGTTAGTCGCAATATAGAGACCATCCTTAGTAAGTTGGTCGAAAAATCGGTCACGACAAACTAAACTGAAAATTTTGATCTCTTTATATTAATACACGATAATTGTTCCTTTATAAGGCTGTTTTTCGTAAACCCCCATTTTATTTATATATCCTGAATCTTTTAAAGGGCGTCCTGTTGTCGTTGATAGGCTGCAGCCAGACGAGATAAAGTGGGCATAATTATCTCTAGCCTTCAAAACAGAATTGTTTGTAATCGAAATTCACATGCATGAAATTTCGCGTGGTAACTGAGCCTCAGGATGGTCACGTGGTGAAAGTCGTAACGGGTTAGGCGGAATGGTTTTGTACAGTCTAAGCGTTACAGACTGTTTCTCCTTAAGCTTATGTGGTGGCGGATAAGGTAAGCACATGGCTTCGCCATTTGTGTCATTCGTAGCGCTGTCGACGATCGAGGGCATAATAGGGATTGACTATGAGGCTGATGGAAGATTTGAAAATTAAGGAGTCTTCGGATGTGACTTCAGATGGAGGCGCAGATGGTCTGAGAGTGGCATCCTCATTATCAGGAGGTATTTTCACCCACTGTATTTTCCTCCGAATCTGAAGACTGCCGCCGTGAGGTTGTTAGAACAATTTCTCCGATGATTTCAGCTGACTCAACGCAACGACCATCTCGATCGAAGATGAAAAAGGAAACCTGTTCCTCTCTAAATAAACTCTCGATAGAGATGGGTTTTCTCCGGACCAAAATCGGGGGAATATAATGATCAGTATCTTCGCAACGCAGCATTTGTTTGTATAGGAGTTATGGCCTTCGCGGTGATGGTCCTAAGTCTGATTTCGATTCAGAATCTGACGATGAATGCACTAGGATAAGCTACTGTCAAAGCAAAGGTTCTTCATGATCGGGTCTCGGCCTTGCTTGATTTTTCTCCCGAACCCGTGTGTCAATTCCTGGGTCCTCTAAATTATGGCCTCAATTTTCACGTTCTTTTGTTTCTACGACTTCGCTGGGGTTCTTTTTAGGTCGACTGCGTTTCCTTTATTCGGTTACGGGATTCGGAAGGTAAGATCTGAATCTCACGTACTGTGCACGCCGTGCACGCCGGATAAACCCTACACTTGCCAGACATTCTCTCTCTTATATATTTCCCTGGCTCAAGACTGCACCGATTGCATTATCCGAAGCATCTATCGTCAAAAAAAAAGTTGTTCGAAATCAGGATATTGAAGGATAGGGGCATGTGTTAAGGTATCCTTCATATCATCAAAGCTTTGCTTTGACGATATGATTCCAAAGAATCGTCTTATATTCCTCTGATTTTTCGGTACAGGAAATTTCTGAACAACTTCAATTTTATCTGGATCGGGACTAGCACCATTTTTGGAAATAATATGGCCTTAATATTTAACCCTGATGGGAAGAAAGGTGCATTTCTTTGGTTCAAAGCAAAGACCATATGCTGATAGTCGATTAAAGAGGCTTTGCGCTCTGCCCATGTGTTCTTCGACAGAGTCTGCGAATCTTCTTCTCCTGAACTTTTATCATTACACGATTTCTTAGTCGTTGAAACGTAGCCGAAGCATTTTTAAGTTCAAAAGGCATTCTCAAGTAATCATAGTGGCCACGATTTTTAGAAAACGCGGTCTTTGTCCTGTCAGCAGGGTTCATTTGTATCTAATGAGATCCGCCGGCGAGATCAAATCCGAGAAATACTTTGCTTTGCCTAAGTTATTAAGTATTTCCGTGATGTTAAGGAGGGGATATGCGTCTTCCACGGTTTTAAAGTTCAAAGCTCGAAAATCAATAACCATTGGCTACTTTCTATTCCCTCTAGCATCAGGGTTTTTAGGGACAATCCAAAAAGGCGAATCGTAAGAAGAGCTTGATTCCTTAGTCACACCGAGTTGGAGCTATCTCCCTATTTGCTTTTTTTCATTTTTATGGACTGGTGGATTGCGATGCTGTTTTGTTACTAGCGGTACGTTGTCCGTGGTGAGAACAGTTTGCTTTTCTAAGGTGGTACCTGAGAACTCATTGCCTGGGAGAAAAAGCAAATAAGGAAACTTCTCAATGAGTTCGAGCACGCTCTCTCGCTTCTAAGGTGACAGATCCTTGACACACACGAGTTCGCAAATACGAAGCACGCGTTGTCGCCTTAAGAGTCGCCGACCGAAACGTTTTTTTATGATTTTCTCGAGCTCCTTATCAGAGTTTGATGGCGATTTTATATAATAAACATCATATGAGATGATTGTTCAGGGTGCCATCTGTATATCAACATCTTCATAGCTAACGTTAATAGCTATAACACAGCATTGAACATCTTCATTGTACACCACTGAGTTACCGATAATAACGCCTTCTCCGGCATAGATAAGTGGCAGATAACCCTCCCTAGCATTCCTTATTTATGAACTACATGGACACGTCATGTCGAGTTTGCACTTCAAGGGTCAAAACGGGTGCTTTTAACGGAAACTTGTAAGGTATATCCACATGCTGATCTGGGAATTTTTG
>JAUELO010000323.1:365543-379081 GCA_032357855.1 Amphibolips quercusostensackenii
TTTGCGATATTTTGCATCTTGGCTGTGATAAACGCAAAAACCCACATTTTTTAATGGTTTTTCCGCGATTTCACCATAAAAATCGCTTAGTCGCCAATTTTCACTATCATTTTCGTAATCAGTGCGTCAAAATACATAAGTATACGCAGCGTGAAGGGAATCGTCACGTTCACCTATTCGGAACTTTATCCTAATCTTACTATTTCTTATAAATTAACAAATAGCTCAACTTTTAACCAAGTAGTTGAATTTTCAACGAAAAAAGATGAATTTTTAACAAAAAATTTGATATTTGGTATTTTAAGCAAGAAAATATTTTAACTTTAAATTATAAATAGTGTAGCAGAATCAGAAAGGACCTAATTCCAACAAAATAGTTGAACCTTCAACCAAAACAGATTAATTTCCAAATAAACAGTTGTATTTTAATCCAAAAAGATGAGCTTTCTACAAAACAGTTAAATTTTTAATTGAATAGTTTAATTTCCTACCAAAAAGATGAATTTTCAATTCGAAAGATTAACTTTTTACAAAAAATGGTGATAAATTTTCTACCGAAAAAGACGCATGTTCAACAAATTATATAAATATTACACTAAATAGTTCTGAAGAATGGATATGATCTTATTTCCAGTTTTATTTGATTAATGTTTACTAGGTAAATTTTTATTGGAGAGAATTAATTTTCAATTTAAAAAACAAATTTTCTACCAAACAATTTACTTTTGTACCAAATAATTGAATTTCCAACCCAAAAATATAAATTTGGAACAAAAAGATAATTTTCAACCAATGAGTTTAATTTTCAACAAAATAATTTAATTTCCAGTATATAAACTTGCAGCGAAAAATGTAGTAGTTGATATTTCAAGAAAAAAAGGTTTTAATTTAAAATAAAAAACAGTTGTTTACTCAAAAAAAAAGAATTTTCAATAACATACTTAAATCCTCAATTAAACAGATTAATTTTCAACCAAACTGTTGCTTTTTTAGTAACAAAAAATATGTTTGCTACCAAAAAAGATGAATTTTTAACAAAATACATCAATTTCCAACAGAATTGTTGAATTTTTGAGCCAAAAACAATAATTTGCTACAAAACAGTAACATTTTCAAAAAAAAAAAATAATAACAATTTTCAACCGAAAAAGATTAATTTCAACCAGACAGTTGCATTTTTAGCAAAAAAAGGTCAAATTTCTACAGAAGGAAATAAATTTTCAACTAAAAGGGATGTCTTTTCTAGCATATAAGATTAATTTTCGATCCAAAAAGACGAATGTTGCATTTTTAGTCAAATAGTTGAATTTCCAATCCAAAAAGATGCATTTTTTAGAAGACAGTTAAATTGTCAACCTGAATATGTCAATTTTTAACAAGAAAGACAATTTTCTACCATGAAAGATGAATTTTTAACCAAATAATTTAATTTTTGACCCGAAAAGACGATTTTTTTAGAATACAGTAGAATTATCAACCTGAAAAAGTAAATTTTTAATAAAATAGTTAATTTTTTAACCAAAAAGAAAAAGGGTAAGTTTCTTAAATTCAATTAAATTTAATATATAAGGCTTTTTTTACTCGATAAAATGTTTTTGCAGGTATTTTTTACCATCAGGGACGTTTTATTTTGATCTGCTGCTATTAAAATGAAAATTAACCTTTAAGGTATTTTATTGGATATTAAACAAAATTCCTGGTCCATGTAAAAATTCCCTATCATTTCCCGGTTTCCCGGTCCAGTGATAACCCTGCTTTTATTATTTTCATTCTTAAATTATATTTATCTAAATTTAAGGTGTCTAATTTTGAGAACTTTTCAATCAAAATATTCCGAAATCTTTACGTGCAAAAACGGGAAATAATTAATAAAATTGACAAAGTGATACTTTCGAACTTTTAAAATGAAGTCGTAAGCATAAAGAATTTGAAACTTTGCATGTCGATTATGGATTGAAGGTTAATTAATTAATTCAGGAATATCTCAAAAAGAAAGTTGTGTGCTGAGAAAATTCGATCAAGCTCCTCAACTTTCCTTGCCTTGCTCAAAATCTATCCCTCAGCGCTTTTACGAGTGACTAGGAACGCATAAATAGTACATCACATGAACAAAGTTGTCCTTTCGTGTCGAATAGTTTTAAAGTTCATGTAACTTTCGTGTCGCCAAAAGAGCATCGAACGTAAAATTAGTTTTCCTGCTCAAATTTTTCTATTTCTAACTTTTGAAAAAGTAAAAAATAAATGTGGTATTAGAATTTTGTGAAGGTCTTTTTTTAGAATTGAAAAAATTCATTATATGTCCCCTGAGGGTTTACATGACCTCCGTTTCTTACAATATTGCTACCTACATCTTTGATATTATTTTACCCTTACTATTTTCAAATATTTATATCCATTTACATAAATTCCTACGTCTAGATCCTTACTTCTATTTTAACGGTAGCGCAATTTTAGGCGTACTGGCGAACGAGTGATCTTTACGCTTCTAATCTGAGCAACTTCCGTTCCCTTTTTCTTTCACTTTCACTTCTCTTTAACCTTGATTTCGCCATCTTTTTACATCCATTTTATCTCATTCGCTCCTTTAACCCTCCTCAGCTCCTCCATTTACTCCTCACACAATCCATCCTCCCCTAGAATCTTCACCACGTTCTCTTGTCAGCTTCTCTTATCTTCCATTCCTGTCCTACATCCTTCCCATTGATGCTCCCATCTTTCCTCCTCGCATTCACATATCCTGCACTTTCTGTTCTCTTTCTTTTCCCACTACATCCCTTCTCTTACCTCGTTTCCGAATCTGAAGCTTGCTATTCTGATTCATCTTCTCTCTCCCCATCACTTTTCTTAATACTTATGTACTCTTATTTTTTGTCATCTTATACCATTTATTATATTTTGATTCTTTAATCGTGCCCCATCTTTCTATCAATTGCCTTTTCCTGTCCCTTCTCTCCAGTTCTTCATGGCTTGATTATGTCCCGTCTTCTATATCTCTAGCACTTAAAAACTCTATCCTTTCTTCTTCCTATCTTGTTATTTCTATCGCCGTCCCTCTCCTTTCTTCTACATCCTTTAACTACTTTTTTGCTAACTCTCCTTTATTTTCCTTTCTTAGTTTCGTCTCAAACTGTCTTCGTCTTGCCCGCTCTAGTGCTTCATTGATCCCTTTGCGCTTTTCTTCTCACTATATATCCAGGCGTCCTCAAGTCTACCCCTAGCATCCACCTTATATATATTTCTAGTAAACTCTCAATCTCTGCCCTTTTCTTCCATCTTCATATCTCTGCTCTATAAACTATTACCGGCCATACCAGCGTATCAAATACCACATTCTCCTTATCCAATCATTTCTGAACCTTCTGTTTCCTATTCCCCATATCTATTTCATCAATTTTGATGCTTTCTTCGTCCTTACTCTTAAATGAGCTCTATAATCTCCATTTGTTTGCAAGGTATATCACAAATATTTAAACTTCTATACTTCTTCTAACTTTACTCCCTTCCATCTTACAGTCCGTTCTTTCTTCCCCTTTCTTTTCTAAACCTCATTATCATTGTCTTTTCTACATTTAAATTCAACTTGTTTCCATCTTGGTATTTCTTCAGTCCTGTAATTAAGCCAGCCACCCCTTCTTCATCCTCTGCCAATAACACTACATCGTCGGCGTATGCCAGTGATATATCTTTTCTTCTCCCATCCTAACTCCTTCCTATCTTTTTCTCTTCATTTTTTCTTCTAAGTCTGAAACTCTCGTTATTAGGCCCTCTCGTATTCCCTTTTGCACCATAACTTTTTCTTTCTTGACTTGATTCAATGAGTGAAATGCCACCTTTAAGTTCACTAACATTGTTATCATTGCCCTTCCTTTTTAATCCTTTTGTTTACCAGGTAATTCAGAACATATGTGTTGTCCATTGTGGTATTTTATTAATTAATTTCCAAAATTTTGCTGCTTGGTATGTTTTTTTTTAATTAGGAAAATGTTAATAATTTTTATATTTTCCATTAAAAACTTCTAAGGTAGGGAAATTCTGATGTAAGCGTATTCAAATCTTCCAATCAAAAAGTTTTAAAAGTTTTAAAAGACCACAGTTAATAATTTCTTTAAAGTTGATTAGCCTCCAAATTCGAAAGCTTTTGATTGTATTTCTCAAATCCATATATAGTAGAGTTCCGTTTATTTGAAATTCCTGGAAACGTACCGGACCGTTTATCTGAAGAGTGGAGGGGTCCCCACTTCTACCGCAATCACGCAGTTGATATTTAGCAAGCGACGTTCATTGGCTGCCCGGACTTGTATAGTTGCACTTGCTCTTTAGCAACTCCTTCAATTGTGCATGTGCGGAAAAGCGCGGGTCGATTTGAAATAAATAAATATACACTATCAATAATAATGCTTTTCGGTACATGCGCAGTTAAAAAGTCGCGCTCCTTTAACATTGACTGATTTGCGCGTCATTTCTAGCAATCTTTTCCTCAGTTTTTTATCAAGTTAATATAATAATATAAATTTTAGCAATTAAATATAATAGGAACAAAAAGCGACTCAAATCTTTCGCGGCATATTAAGTATTGCAGCATGACGTCATGGCCATGCTAGGTTAGGGGCTAGGCTATGTCAGTCGTCCGGAATGTTACCACATGGGACTGCAACTGCGTGCGAGTTTTTAAAGAAAAAATTGTAAACGTAAAGGTAAGTAATAAAGGTCTCAATACTAATATTTCTAAAATGTAAAATCCATTTTTTGAGTCATGCCTCATTCTTTTGTCTATTTACGACCTTTCAAATCCACGAAATACAACCAACTGTCCAAAATTTGAGGTTAGAGAGTACCCGATCTGTTACGCTAACCTGACATTTAGGATATTTTATTTTATTTCGTAAAACTAAAAGTTCGTGAATCCACAAAAAAATAAAACGTGAGTGAGAAAATACATTCTGCACTTAAAAAATATTATTACTTGTACATTTATGACTTACGTTCACAATATCTTCTCGCAAGTCTGCATTCTCATGGCGTCATGCTGAAATACTCCATTTAAATCTTCCCGCTCTTCGGGACTCTTTTTTTAATTTGTCAGCTACTGCCGTGGGCGTGACCGAACAGGCCCTACAGGGACCGCGGTGGGAGGTGACAAAACTGCACAACTTCAAATAACCCAGTCTAGGGAGCTTAGGATGAGTGCACATTCAAATAAGTGGTTCTTCAAATAAATGTAACTATTGTATTTCAGAATCGGAAGGTTTTAAACCAAAAGAATTTTTCGTTAGATTCTTTTAGGTTTGATCATCTTTAAATTGATGAGAGTCATACAAAATTTAATCCTTAAAATCATTGTTTTAATATAATAACAATCTCAGTTTTTGAGGGTTTCGTAGCCCCGAACGGAAACCCTTATAATTTCAGTCGGCTAGGAAAAATGAGGAATAATGAGGAGAGAGGAAGTAAGGAAAGTGAGGGCGGCAGAGTAGAGAAAACTAGGGTTGTGGAAATGAGGGGAGAAGATGTAGGGGAAGTAAAGGGAAATGATAAAGGGTGAGTTAGGGGAATGAAGAGAGAGAGAGGATAAAGGGAGTGTAAGTAGAGGAAAGGAGGAGAGAGAGATAATAGGAGTGGAAGTATGGAAAATGATGGTGAATAAGGGCAAGGATAGTAGAGGAAATAAGAGGAAGAAAAGTAGGGGAGGGAAAATGTGAGTAAATGAAAGAAGGGTGATTAGGGGCGAGTAAAGAAGGGGGAGGAAGGGGAGGAGAATTAGGGGAAATGAGAGAAAGTGACGACCAATGATAGTTGTAGAAGTAGAATAATAAGGCGTTCAAAAATGAGTGGGAAATGGAGGGAGGGAAAGTATGGGAGCGGGAGGTTCTAACGACTCAATCCATCTCAAAAATCTAAATTTTAAATGATTTCATGATTTTGAAGATTTCAAGATATTTCAATGTTTTCAAAATTATTGAAGAAATTTTAAAAGATAATTCGCGGGATTTTGAAGTATTTTATAGGATTTGTAATTAAAATTTTCGATAGATTTCAATCAATTTAAATAATTTTAGAATATTTTACAAGATTACAACAAAGTTCGAGATTTCAAAAATTTCAAGGGATTTTGAAAGGTGATCAAAAATATAAAATATATCAAAAGATTTTAGTGAGTAAATGAAACGGTATGATGATCAAGGGATTTTTATGGATTTCGTAAGGTCTCAGAGGATTTTAAATATTTAAACGTTTGTTAATGAATTTGAAAAGATAATTAAGATTTCAAGGTGTTGTACGAGATTTCAAAATATTTCTAGAGATTTCACAAGATTTACGGAATTTTAATGTAAGGAATTTGTATGGATTTCAACGGATTAAAAAAATTTGGACAGTTTTGCAGGGATTTCCGCATAGTTCAACTAAGTAGTTTGAACAATGGATGCGATGTTCGTCCTAATTTTATTTTAATAATTTTTACCAGTTACATTTTTATTAAAAAGAATTTAATTTAATTTAAAAGAAGAATTTTTTACAAAGCAGTTTAATTTTGTACAAAATAGTTAAATTTTGTACCAAATTGTTGAATTTTCAAGACAAAAAACGAATTTTCTATGAAACAGTTGAATTTAAAGTCCGACAATGTAAATTTTCAACATGATGTTAATTTTTAGCCAATCAGTTAAATTTCCAACAAAGTTGTTCAATTTTCACTTAAAAAATTAATTGAAAGATTGATGAGGGAATTTTGTTAGTGAGGAAAAATCAGTGAAAAATAAGGGAATTTCTTAAATTGTTATCAAAAATTTAAGTTCTGGGTTTGAAATCTTATTGTTCAAGCAAAAATTAGGGGATTTCGAGAATTTAGCTTAATGGCCATCCTGCTTTTTTTTATTTTGTGGGATTTTAAGGGATGAAACTATAGATTTCACAAGATTTAAGAGATTTGATAAATTTCAAGAGATTCAAAATAAATGACACTATTTTGTTAACATTTGCTTTATTTTGAATTTCTCAAATGAGTCCGAGGACTATAATCGTTCAAATTTTTTACTAAAATTTTGTATTCTAAGTAGCTAAAAAAAAGTTTAAAAAATGTACTGGCATTATCCTTTTCTGATATATGGTGAAAAATGTGCCACCTTTTTTTTAATTTACGAAAACTTGTACATAATACTGCTTTTGGCATCAGATGTTCAATATTGTAGAACCTAAGACAATCCATCAAATTGTAACTTGTTTATGAAATTTGTACAGTTCTAAAACATAAGACAATCACTCGCAAAGTCATTTTTTGATGCAATTCTAAAACACCAGACGATCAATCACATTGTTACTTGTTTATGAATCTCAGGCAGATCTTAAACATAAGACGACTACTCACATTGTTATTTGTTTCTGAATTTCATGCAGTTTAAAAACATAGGACGATCAATCGCAATTTTATTCGCTTATGAATTTCAGACAGTTTTGAAATATAAGGCGATCAGTCACATTGTCATTTGTTTCTGAATTTCATGCAGTTCAAAAACATAAGACGACCAGTCGCATTTTTATTCGCTTATGAATTTCAAACAGTTCTTAAAGATAAGGCGATCAGTCACATTGTCATTTGTTTCTGAATTTCATGCAGTTTAAAAACATATGACGATCAATCGCACTTTTATTCGCTTATGAATTTCAGACAGTTCGAAAATATAAGGCGATCAGTTACATTCTAATTTGCTTCTGAATTTCATGCAGTTCAAAAACATAAGACGATCAGTCGCATTTTTATTCGCTTATGAATTTTAAACAATTCTAACATATAAGGCGATCAGTCACATTGTCATTTGTTGCTAAATTTCATGCAGTTCAAAAACATAAGACGATCAATCGCACTTTTATTCGCTTATGAATTTCAGACAGTTCTAGAATATAAGGCGATCAGTCACATTTGTCATTTCTTTCTGAATTTCATGCAGTTCAAAAACTAAGACGATCAATCGCTTTATTATTTGCTTATGAATTTTAGACAGTTTTAAAATATAAGGCGATCAGTTACATTGTCATTTGTTTCTCAACTTCATGCAGTTCAAAAACATAAGACGATCAATCGCATTTTTATTCGCTTATGAATTTCAGAGAGTTTTTAAATATAAGGCGATCAGTCACATTTGTCATTTGTTTCTGAATTTCATGCAGTTCAAAAACTAAGACGATCAATCGCATTATTATTTGCTTATGAATTTTAGACAGTTTTAAAATATAAGGCAATCAATCACATTGTCATTTGTTTCTGAATTTCATGCAGTTCAAAAACATATTACAATCACTTACGTATTTTTCGTTTCTGAATTTTTTTTTTATGAAACATAAGACGGTCAATCACATTTTCACTTGTTTATGAATTTGATACAGTTCGGAAACATAATGCGATCAATGAATGAAATATTAGTGATCGTCTTACGTCTAAAAACTGCATGTGATTTAGAAACAAATGATAATAAGATTAATCGCCTTATGTTTCAGAACTGTATGAAATTCATGAATAAGTAACAATGTGATTAATCGTCTTACGTTTCACATCTGCATGAAATTCAGAAACGATTGAAACGTGAGTGATCGTCTTATGTTCCGCAATTGAACATCTGATGCCTAAAACAGTATTAAGTACAAGTTTTCGGAAATTGGAGATAAGGGTGCACATTTTTCAAGACATCTCAGAAACGGATAATCCGAATTTCAATGTTTTTCCACATAATCATTTTTCATGAAAAAACAAATAGATCGACCTGCAATTTATGTCAAAGGTATAAATATCGTAATCTGCGTTAAAAAACGCATCGATATGACCTGTGGTGAGAGTGGAAAAGCATTTTTCGTTCTAAGAGCAACAAGCGGATATCATATTCGTGTTCAGCATTAAAAAGTACTTCGAAAATTGTATGTCGCATTCAGCGAGGACATAGGTCATTTTTATTGATCAGTATAATTAATGTAATTATAAACAGAGGATTTTTTAATTAGGTTTTTTTAAACCAGAAAATAGTATTACATTTTTTTATTAAATGTCGATTTTAAATATGAATAAAGAAATACATTTGGAAGCTTAGAGCAACTAATTCCTGCAAATTGAAATTGTAAATCCTTTTTTAATGTGAATTCGATTTTTATGGATACCTCTCTTTTATCTGGATTCGTGTTCAGTCGGAATGGTACCAGGGAGTGCAATAAACAAACTATATGCCATTGTGCCACGATCGTAAACAACTTTTGAATTTCACTGGAGAATTTTATAAGATTTATGTATAAGCATAGGTAGCCAGAAGTAAATTTTACGAATCTCCACAGAAAAAGGTAACTCGGAAAACTTTGAATTTTCCTTTTACTTGATGCAAACTTTTTAAAACTTTTGTTACTAAACTTGATTTGGACATTTAATTTCAAACTCCGTGTTCTGAACAACATGTATTATGTAAGTTTCATAAAATACTGTTCATTTATGCAAATATATAAGTAAAAATATTTGCCTTGCCACAAACCAGGTCTCTGGGATAAAAAAGTTTTTTTTTAATTCCAATAATTAAAATTATATTGTCAGTCTAGCCTTAAGAAGCTAAATAAGTTTATTTTAAAAATTTCTTGACTTTTTCCTAATTTTTACCTGGCCAATTTTTCGTTTTCCCTTGAATTTTCAACCAAATAGTTTTTAGAGGACAGTTGAATGTTTAAAAAAATATGAATTCACAACGAAAAATATAATAGTCAATATTTCAATGAAAAAAGATTTTTTTTTAAGTTAAATTTGCGACAAAAGGGTTCAACTTTCAACAGAATAATTAAATTTTTAAAAAAATAGTTAGATTTTCAAAACCTACCAATATTTGTAATTCTTATAAAATCCTTTAAATTCCTTTAAATCTTCGCAATCCTATTAAAATACCCTGACATCCTTCAAAATTCTTGAAAATATTATAATACCTATGTCATGAAATCTCATTAAATTCCCTCAAATATCTTGAAATCACATGAAATCCTTTGTAATGCGAGGAAATCGTTTTTATTTCCTCAAAATCTGGTAAAATCCCTTAAAAAATCGAGATTTTCTCCCTTGAATTTTTTTTAAATCCCTTGAAATCTCATAAAATCCCTCAAAAGCTATGGAAATCGCGTTAAGTACCATTAAAATTTCCTAATGCTTTTAAATACTTCATAGGCCTTCGAACTACCTTAAAATCTCTGGAAAACGGTTAAAATCCTTTCAAATCACTGTAAATCTTTCAATATTTTGAAATCTCCTAAAATCTCGTTTAAAGTCAAAATAATTAATATATTTTTCATATATATTGAATAAAAAAACATCAAATTTTACGTAAGAAGTGGGGAGGAGTCACGAAAATCTTCCGAATCCTTACAATAGTGGGGGAAGGGTCTGAAATTAAAAACATAATCCTTAAGCATGTGATACTTAGAAAATTCTCGATTTTAGCAGTGTTAGGTTCCCCCGGCTTTTCTCCCTCAATAATAAACATTTCGTCTTAAACATTTGGGGAATGATAGAGAACATGATAACGGACGTCCCTCGACTCTTTTCTTATGGGATCATTAGAAAAATGTAATTTTGCTAAATTTGGTAAAAGTATGTGTATTTTGAGGTTATGTGTCTTACATTTCTACGATTTCTCCCACGCTTTACTCCTAAAGTACACAGTATTTTCCGTCGAAAACTTAGGACAAAGAAGAAAACATAGAAACTAATGTCCCGGAACTAATATTATCCGTAGGAAATTGAAAAAGTTTATTTCATAAATAATTTGATACTTAGAAAATTCTCGATTTTAGCAGGGTTAGGTTCCCCCGACTTTTTTCCCACAATAATAAACATTTCGTCTTAAAAATTTAAGGAATGATAGAGGACATGCTAACGGACGTCCCTTGACTCTTTTTTTGTAGGATCATTAGAAAAATTTTAATTTTGCTAAATTTGATTGAAAGCATCTTTTCTTTTACAAAACTCTTCCACGTGAATTATTTCGCGTAAATTAAATACATTTCATCTAATCTTTCATTGCGTCAGCAAACATTGAACAAATTATGTTCTTATAAACAAATATAATGAATTCTTCTACTTAGATAGCATAGAACAAGGCTATTAATAACTCCCATTTGATAATTAAAAATATACAGAATTTGAATAGAAATGATGATAGGTAATGAAAAAAGCTTCTAATTTCCAATTTAAGAACAATTTTGAATGTATTCAATTATAATTTATATAAACTTCACGAAAAAAATTCAGTTAGGGCTCTTTCATACGATTGCAGATCCGCAAGCTGCGGCCTTACGCAAGTCATGAGTTGTGAAAATAGAGATTTTTCCGTCAGCGGAAAATTCTCCAAATGGCGGTAATTTGAATGCATGGTTTTCTTAGATAGAAAATTCAATGTTTTTCAAATTATAGGTAAGTGCATTGAGCTTAAGATAATTATGTAAGAATAACGGCGAAGAATTAAATACATTTTCCAATGTTTTGATGAAAAAAATCAAGCCCATGACGAATCATATGATTTCTCTCCAAGTTTTGTATGCAGAAGTTTCGGGTGTTTCCTGTTTTGTATCGCATTTTCAAGAAAATAATAATTTTTTTTGCACAGCAGGTAAGTTTCTTTGACATTTGTTAATATAACAATATTATGCTTTTGCAAACAGCAACCTGTATTATAGTCCAGTCAAAGTAGCTTGAAAACAGGTAATTTCCAGAAAAAACTTATAAAGTTTTGATATCTATCGTACGTGATTCTGTTGGGCGTCAGAATCAAATGCCAAAAGAGTTCCTCTGGCCGGTGGATGAAACCTCCCTTAAATCTAACAAACAACCTCCGGAAATTGGTTTTTGGCTATTATTTCGAAAAGGGTGCATAAAATGACAAAAAATTTTCAATATAAAAAATTAGTGCATAAAATTGTCAACAAGAAAAGTTATATACATTTTTGTTGTGCGGGTCACAGTTTTCGAGTAATTCGCCCTTTGAGTAGGGGGTGAGTTTGAGCTCGAAGTCCGCACGCTTTTTCTCTTACACCTATCTCGGAATGGGGTGGTTTTTCGGTCATAATGTATAGGACTAAAATTGTAGAGCAGACGATTCTCTATAAATATAGCTCATTAATTTGTTGTTATTCAAACAATTGAAGATTATATTAAAATTATTCCGAAAATATATCAGTGACTCGTTTTATGAAAAATTGATTAAAGTCTATCTATATATGTATAATGTATTCAGTAATTATTAAAAACGGCTTTAAATATTTTTTAAAAATAAAATTAATTTATAATTAATTATTAAATGACATATAAGTTTGTAGTAGTGGTAGTAGTAGTAATAGTAGTAGTAGTATTCTCTTGCACATACCTCAAAATGGGGTGGTTTTTCGGTGAAAATATGTAGGAATGAAATTGTAGAGCAGACCATTTTCTGCAAATATTGCTAATTAATTTTTAGTTATTCAAACAATTAAAGATTATATCAACATTTTTTCTAAATATATCAGTGACTCATTTTTTGAAAAATGATTGAAGACTATGTCTAAATGTATAATATATTAAGTAATTAATAAATACGGTTTTTAATATTTTTCAACAATTAAATGAATTTATAAGTGATTATTCATTGCTCTATAAATTTCTAGTAGGGACATGTTTTCAGTGAGAAAGGCTTAATGAGAAAGACAAAAAATCGTCATTGTACAAACATGTATGGCTCTGTTGAGAATCATGAGAAACATCTTGGAGAATGTAAATATGCTTTAGATGGGGGCAATTTGATTCATTGTGTAGTATGGCCAAAGAATACCACGTTTGCAGATATTTACAATGCATACGTACTGTTTATTTGCCAACATTACGGAAACAACGTTGTTGTTGTATTTGACGGTCATTGATCAAATAAAGCCAGTACGAAGTGTTGAACGTCAACAGCGTCTTTTGAAAAATATTTGACCCGAAATTTTATTTCAAAAAAATACAGTTTTAACTGTGCCTCCAAAAAAATTCCTAAATAATCTTACAAATAAAGCTCGTTTGATTTTCCAATTACATCAACGACTTCAAAACGAAAGTTTCGAAACACTTGTTGCAAATGACGATGCTGATGTGCTAATCGTGCAGACTACTATCATTGAATACCATCGGAATAAAAAATTTGCAGTTGGTCAGGATTTGGATCTCCTTGCATTGATTATTGCTCTTTCTCCTAAGGATATTTTGTTTCTAAAAGAAGGAAAAGAAAATGTAAAATCCCGGATTTATAGTTCGAAAATTTTGCAAGATTCTGAGGCTTCAAAAAACAGTAAGGAATCCATTTTATTTTCTCACGCATTCAGTGAGTGCGATACAACCTCCAGCTTCTTCGGACAGGGAAAAATTAAAACAATTACTTTGCTGAATAAAAATAAATCCTTGCAGGATATTGTAAAAACCTTTAACAAACCCAATTCTACACACTGTGAAGTAGCAGGTGCTGGAGAGCGATTTATTCTTGCATCACACAAAGCTAAAAATTCTGAAACAATCTGAAACG
>JAUELO010000323.1:398330-412599 GCA_032357855.1 Amphibolips quercusostensackenii
TGACAAAATATCACCAATACTCGAAAATAATGCTAGAAAGTTGCAGTTTTTTCTGAAATTTTCAACCTTTGTACACTTTCCACATAGAGTGAGATAATAATTGACACATTTTAACAAAAATAATTGTTTAAACAAATTATTATTGTCTATTACTATGTTCTCCTACATTAGTGCTAGATAGTTGCGGTTTTTTATGAAATGTTGAACTTTTTATCCACTTTTTACTTTTCCCTTAAAGTAGTTACTGATTGCCTTTTGTTTAAATTAATAATAATATTTATTATCTGCTCCTAACTAAAATTTCAAAAAAGCTTCACATTTCAGAAAAACCCGTAACTTTCTAGCATTACTCAGATAATTTATTATATTTATTTATTATATTTATATATATTATTAATTAATCAGATAATTATAAACAATAAACAATTGTTTAAATAATCGTGTTTGTTGACTTGCATGAATTATTATCTCACTAAGTAAAAAATCACTAAAAGTTATAAATTTCAGAAAAAACCGCTCTTATCTAGCATTACTATAGCAGAAGATAGCTATAAACAATAAAAGTTTGCTTACACAATTATGTTTGTTAACTTAAATAAATCATTACCATACTTTAATTGAAAAGTGGACAAAAGGTAGAAAATTTCAGAAAAAACTGCGATTTTTTAGCATTATTCTAAGAGAATATTATTATAAATAAAAATAATACATTGTTTATATAATTATTTTTGTCAACTCTAATTGATTATTGATTCACTCTATTCTAAAGAAAGTGACTTTCTAAGCTGGGCCACCGTGAAACTAAAGTAGTTAGCATTTAAATAAAACTTAAAATTTTTAATATTTTTTCGTTAAATCTATACAAACTAAATATTTTTGAAATTAACATATTTGTACGATTCGATAAAAATCCAAACAACGAATATAAGATTTGCAACTGTTTTTGATTTAAAATAAACACCTTTTTTGTTGAAATATCAAGTATTGCATTTATTTAGAACAATTCATTCTTTGGTTGAAAATTCAACTGTTTCAGTAAAAAATTCAGGTTTTGGTTGAAAATCGACTTTCTTGTTGAAAATCAAAAAAATAAGTTTTTTTGGATTAAAAAATTAACAATTTGGTTGCAAAATCAACTATTATGTTAAAAAGTCTTCTCTTTTGGTTCAGTTTAACTATTTTTTATTTAAAATGAAAACCTTTTTTGGTTGAAATATCAACTATTACATTTTTTGTTGAGAATCCATTTTTTTTTAATTTAACTACTGGGTAAAAAGTTAAACTACAAACTAAGATTTCTCCAAATATTTTTTGAAAGCTTTTTTTTGTTAAAAACAAAATTTTTTTATTTTTCAATGTAATTATTCCAATTTTGAATTTAAAATAATCTTTTTTACTTGAAAATTCTACTATCTGGTTAAGGATTCGTTTTTTAGTAAAAAATTAGTCTTCATTGTTCAAATTTCATCTTTTTTGGTTAGAAATCATCTGTTTTCAATTCAAATTTACATTGTTTAGGTTGAAATATCAACTATTACATTTTTTGTTGAAAATTCAGCTATTTATTTGAAAATTCGTCTTTTTTGGTTTAATTCAAAATATTTTGATTTAAAATTAAGATTTTGTTTGTTTGAAACATCAACTATGTTATATTTCGTTGAAGATTCAACTATTCTGGTAAATTCAGCTTTTTATGATTGAAAATTAAAATCTTTTTTGGTTTAAATATCAACTACTTAGTTCAAAGTTAAACTACTTGATTGAAAATTTATTTTTTTTCGGTTGAAGATTCAAATTTTTTTTTGTTGAAGATAAAAAAATTTTAGTTGAAAGTTAATGTATTTGATTAAACCTTTTTTTGTTAAATAATAATATTTTCAACTAAAACCTTAAGTATTTAATGTTTGGTTGAAAACTTATATATTTTTTTTTTACTTAAAAATTTAAAAATTTTGTTAAAAATGCATCTTTTAGTAGAAAATAAATTTTTTCGGCTAAAAGTTTTTTTTTGTTCTCCAAAATTTAATTATTCTGTTGAAAATTCGATTATTTTGTTAAAAAATCATATTTTCTGGTTGAAAATTTAACTGTTTTGTAGAAAATTTGTCCTTTTAGCAATACATTTTGATTTACATTTGATCTGGTAATTGTTCAATTTCAAACTGATATCCAAAGACAAACAATTTTAAATTGAAAATTTTTAAAATTAATATCGTTTGAAATCCACCAATTTGGAATTTTTCGTGAAGTTGAATCATTCCAGATTCTGCAATTTTATTCAAAATTGGAATTTATATTATCTTGATTCTGTAGAATTTTACAATTTTAAATTTTAATTGTTCCAGCTTTGCGTAAATAATAGTTAACTAATTTTAAGTTTAAAGCGTTAAAAATAGAATAAGTTTAAATTTGAGGCGATTAAAAAAATATATTTTAGAATTCTGTCAATCTCTCTTTTTGAAAGGCTTATTCTGTAATCAAAATTTTCGTCGATTTTTACTGAATTTGTAGATTTTTTTCTGATCAGTGCACTACAATTTAGTTATGGCATGACGACACAAAAATTCGTTCTATTCTCAAGAATTCGTGCATTTTAGCAGACGGAATGTTCGAAGCTATGCCATATCCGGTTTTCAACCAAATTACACGGTTATCGGACCGGGTTATTAATTCCATCAGTTTCGATCTCACCAAACCTCAGATATTCCTCATTCATTTTTAAATAATATTTCTAACGAGTTTCCGGTTCACTACTAACTTTAAAATCATAAAAACCCACCTTAAAAGTCTTGTTTGGTTTCAATTTCAATAGATTTTAATTACTTTTTTACGGATGCAAGCTTGGATTTTTATTACTAGTGTGAAATAAAAGTATAAATAACTACACAAAATAATTGACAGAACTGTAACTATCCTTTTTTGCGCCCAGTGCGAATGAATCATTTTACGCCTCTTCGTACGGTCTGAGAGACCGCACGGACGTAGTCGTCCGCGTTTTGTACTCTGGGGTACACGCATCAAACTTAGAGTTGTTTGTGTGTGATATCTTGCGTTATTATGTAACTTGAAACAAATTAAAAGAAAAATATAAAATTGTTTCGTTGCCGTGGACGTGCGGTCTCACGGACCGCGTATGAGCTCTCAACTGATATTACTCCCCAATTACGCCAGACCACACGTTGTCCACCTTTCTCAGTGAGCACAAAACTACTAATAACGGCAGTCTCGAGCAAGACCAGGGTGAGGGGGAGTGACCCACATATTAAAAGGCTGGTGCGGTCTGTGAGACCGCGCGACCATAATCCAAGGTTAAAATCCGTAGAAATCCCTTCAAATCTGATGATTTCTTCTGAAATCTGTTGAAATCCCTCAAATCTGGTAAAATTCCTTGATATCTCTAAAATATCTGAGATCTGTAGGAATCCCTAGAAGTCCCTTGCAATTTCTTTTTATGTTATTTACTCCCTAAAGTTATCTATAAATTCGTTGTCATTCCTTGAAATCTTGTAAATATCACTGATATCCTGGATATCTTTTTAAAAATGCTTTGGAATTTTCTGAAATCCTAAGAAACATCCATAAAATCTTGTGGAATCCCGCGAAAGATTTTGAAATTTATAATATCTTCTAGAATTCCTTCAAAAATAATGAAATCTTTGAAACCCCCTGAAATACTGTGAAATCCATAAAATCAGATAAAGTCTTTTGAAATCTCTTGAAATCTGTGGTATTTTTTGGAAATCCTTTAAAATACCTTAAAAGGTTTGAAGTCCTTTTAAATTAATTTTAATCTGTTGGAATCCCTCAAATCTGGTGAAATATATTGATATCTCTGAAATCCCTGAGATACGTAGAAATCCCTAGAAGTCCCTTGAAATTTGATTTATTCCCTAAAATTAACTTGCAATATGTTGTAATTCCTTAAAATCTTGTTAATATTACTGACATCCGGGTTATCTTTTGAAAATCCTTTGAAATTTTCTGAAATCCTAAGAAACTTCCATTAAATCTTGTGAGATCCCGTGAAAAATTTTGAAATCTAGAATACTCGTATCTTTCAAAATTTCTTCAAAAATGATGAAATTCTTGAAACCCTCTGAAATACCGTGAAACCCATAAAATCAGATTAAGCCTTTTAAAATCTCTTGAAATCTTTAATATATAATGAAAATCCTTTAAAATACTTTGGAAGGTTTGAAATCCCTTGAAATTTTTTTAATCCTTTGAAATATACTGAAATCTATTAAAAACCTTGAATTCTGTTAAAATCCTCTGAAATCCCTGCAAAACACTACATTTTTTAAATCCCTAAAAATCGACAGAAATTCCATATAATTCTAATTATTCCTGTTTAATGTCTTAAAGTTTTCTGTTTTTAGGGTAGCCGCTTTAGTTGAGAAAAAAAATTCTCGGTCATTTTCGGTTCGCTAAAATTTTTCACGATCACTGAAATTTAAAAAATTCGAAATCATGAGGCCGAAATTTTTTTCATTTAGAGTAATAAAAACTAAACTGCAAATTAAATCACTCAAGTTGAACTCTTTTAAATTCTAAACTTTAAAATTTAAAGATTAAAACATTTTTATTTTAAAATTTTTAAATAATTTTTTATTTTCATGTTATTAACAATTTTAAATTAAATGCTGTTGAACTGCAAAATTTTAAATTCTAAATTTTTATAAATTGAACGGTTCAAATATTTCTCGTGAAAAATATAAATCCATACTATCCTTTTCGATGCTATAAATTGAAAAATGAATCAATAAATTTATAAATGTTCAAAATTATATCCTTCTAAATAATTTTATGTCAGGAACATTTAATTTTTTTTTAACCAAGAAATTTTTAAATTAGAAGTTAAATTATTTTTATTTTTACTCGTTTCAAGTTAATAGTTGTTCAATAATTGTTATTTATACGTCAAAATTTAGCACTTTCACTTATAAATTAAACATTTTTTAATTGTATTAATTATTATTGTAATATTCCAAATTTAAATTTAGCACACGAAAATTTTAACGATTTAAGGTTTTCTATTTCAAACAAATCTGTCTCAAATTGTTCAGTTTTGAATATTTGATTTATAATTGCTCATTTTTAATAAACAGTCAAATGTTGCTAAATTTTAAAAATTGATCTTTTTATTTAAATTTAAAAATTTCATATTCAATGATTTAAAAATGGAAAATTTAGATTGAAACAATATATGAATACAATTTGAAATTGAATAAAAGCGTTCAATTATAAATTTTTTAATTTGAAATTATTTGAAAATTGAAAATAGTTTATAAATTTTCAATCGGATGCTTACATTTGTTTGCTTTCGAATTGAAATAGTTCAATTTTCACTTTTAAAATCTGTAAATTGCTTGATTTTGAACAGTTTCAGAATCGTCCAGCAAAATTTATTATTTTTTAATTTTTAGTACTACGTGATTTTATAATTAAATGAGTTAACAAGTAAACTCAACAATTGAACTTAACATTGACAAAAGTTAAAATCGAACTGAAAAAAATTTTCTATTCATCAATACTTGTTTATTTTATAAACTAATTATATAAACAAATGTATATACATTACAGACATTATTAGGCAGAAAGAAACCTTTTTTTATTATTTTTTAAATTATATTGACAATAGCGTGTCCGGATTAAATTTGTGTTATTCATCACTATTTTTTATAAACAAATTAGGTAAACAAATGCACATTCTAGGCGTTTTTATGTAAAAAAATCGTTCTTTTTTCAAGTCTTGTTGAAATTATATTACGAATGATGTTCACTGAAAAACTTTTGTGATGAAATGGAATTCATAAAATTTATAAACGAATTATATTTAAAAATTCAGTAGCTGAATGCGGTAATTGTAAGCTTGCATTTTTAAGAATCACTTATTTTACGTTTTTTTTCAAAGTACCTCATCAAGAATTTGTATTAAATTTGTTGTATTAAATTTATGATTAAAAAAATAATAAAAGAAAAACGATTTCTTTCTGCCTATAAATGTCTGCAATATACATTTGTTCATATAATTTATATATAAAATAACCGATAAGTAATGCATGGCAAAATTTTTCCAGAAAACATAGAATTAATATAATATCAAAAATCAACATAATTTCAACATGATTAGAAGAAAAATTGATTTCTTTTTGCATAAAAACGCCTAAAATGTGCATTTGTTCATATAGTTTGTTTATAAAATAAACAAATATTGATGAATGGCAACATTTTTTTTAGAAATCATTGGTAATATAATTACAACAAGGCCAGAAGAAAAAAAGATTTCTTTCTGCCTATAAATGCCCGCGATGTAATTTTTATATGATTTGTTTATAGAATTAATTAATAACATTCTATCTTAAATTTTAATGGTCAGGTATCATTCTAACGATGAAATTAAGTAATTTTCATAATATGATAATTATGATAATAAATTATGATAATATGATAATATGTGATATTATGATAATAATAATGATAATAATAATAATAATAATAACAACAATTATTTTTCAGGGCATGAAAACATCGACTGCTGAATATTGGTTGCTGAAAGAAGTTTCGAATTTGGATACATTTGGTCAAGAAATGTTTCACAGTAAATTTGGATATAATGGAATTTCTATGATTGGCGTTGGACCTCACGGAATTACAGTTTATCGCAGTCAGGAAGAAGAGACCCAAAAGTGAGTATTTTGAATCTTATTTAGATGCACAGAGCGAATAAATACTTTTGGGTACAGAATTGTCAAATTCTTATTCAGAAAAATATTTTAATTGTTGTCAATTTTTTTTTAATGTAGATAACCAGGGTGTCTATATTAAAAAACTTGAAAACCTGGAATTCTCCTTAAATTTTTCATGAGATCCTTAAATTTGACTTTTTATTATCTTTTACTCAGAAAATATTTATTTTATTAAAATCCAAGGAGTAATTTAAATCTTTTAGTCTTTTAGTATTTCTTAGAATCTGTTGGTATTCTCATATTTAAAATGTAGTAAAGAATGGTAAAGTATGTATTTTTTGTGATATTCAACTTAAAAATTGAAAACCATTAGTTGAAAACATCGATGTTAATTCAGTTTCATAATTAGAATTTCAGATGCGTTGACCACTTTCTTTTTTTAGTGTACACCAGATTTTTAAATTTCAAAACATTAAAAAAAAATTTTAAGTATTTCATAAAGGTTTCAAAGATTTAAAAATATTTCAGAGATTTCAAAGATTTCAAACAGTTTTAAAGGACTTCACAAAGATTTCAGAAAGATTTAAAATATTTCAAAAGATTTCAGAAGATTTCGCAAACATTTTAAACATTCTAGAAAGATTTCAAAGCTTTTGAAAAATATTAAAGATTTCACAAGGGTTTCAAATTTTTCAAAGATTTTACAAGGATTTAAAAGATTTCCCAAAGACGTGTACATCGGATTTCAAAGATATCAAAAGGAGTTAAAATATATTAAAAGATTTCAAAGATTCCAAAAATTTCGAACGATTTCAAAAGGTTTTAAAAGATTTTTTGAAGATTTTAAGAGGTTTCAAACGTTTTCAAATGATTTTAAAAGATTTCTAAAGATTTCATAGATATTCAAAAGGTTTCACAAAGGAGTTGAGTGTACATCAGATTTCAGAAATTTAAAACGATTTCAAAATTTTTTTAAAAATTTCGAAGATTCGAAAGGGTTTAAAAATATTTTAGAAGATTGCACAATAATTTCAAATATTATAAAAGATTTCGCAAAGATTAAAAAGATTTCACAAAGCCGTTGTACGTCAGATATCAAAGATTCTGAAGATTTTAAAATATTTCAAAAGGGTTCAAAAGATTTTTAAAGATTGCAAAAGATTTTAAACGATTTCAAACGCTTTTAAAATATTTCAAAACATTTCACAAAAATTCAAAAGATTTTAGAAATGTGTGTAGTTAGTTTTCGAATGGTTTCAAAAGATTTCAGGAAGATTTCAATGTTTACAAAAGGTTTCAAAAGATTTTAGAAGATTTTGAAAGATTTCAAGGATTTAAAATATTTCGCAATGACTTCAAAGATTACAGAAGATTTCACAAAGATTACAGAAAATTTCATGAAGATTTTCAAATCTCACAAAGATTTTCAAATCTCACAAAGATTTTCAAATCTCACAAAGATTTTTAAATCTCACAAAGATTTTCAAATCTCACAAAGATTTCAAAGATCTCACAAGGATTTCAAGGATTGCATAGATTCACATGGTTTCATAAAGACGTTGTACATCAGATTTCAAAGATTCCAAAAATTGAATACGGTTTTGAAAGGTTTTAAAAGATCTTTGAAGATTTCAAAAGACTACACAAAGATTTGAAAGATTTCACAATTGCTTGCACATCAGATTCAAAAAATGTTAAGAGATTTCAAACGATTTCATAAGGCTTCAAAAGATTTGAGAAAGATTCAAAAGATTTCATAATTGCGTGCACATCAGATTTGAAAAATTTCAAAAGATTTCAAGTTATTTTAGAAGGTTTAAAAAGATTTCAGAAAGATTTGAAAGGTTTCAATAGGTTTCAAAAGATTAAAAAAGATTTCACAAATATTTAAAGGTTTTAGAATATTTTAGAAAGATTACAAAAGATTTCACAACGATTTCAAAGATTTAAAAGATTTCACAGAGACATTGTACATCAGATTTTAAAGATTTTGAAGAATTTCAAAAGTTTTCAAAATATTTGTGAAGATTGCAGAAGATTTCGAAAGGTTTCAAACGATCTCAAACGATTTCACAAAGGCGTGTATACCACATTATATAGATTTCAAATAATTTCAAAACATTTCAAGAGGTTTCAAAGATTTTAAAAGGTTTCACAAGATTTTAGAAGACTTTGAAAGTCTTCAAAAAGATTTCAAGGATTAAAATTGAAATTAGAGAAATAATTTAATGAATAAAGTCAAAGAGATATTTTCAAGCATAATCATTTAATTAATTTAGACAAGTGGCACTAGTGTCAGCACCTCTCAGAACATGTTTGTACGGCATCTGTGTTGTGATTATAAAATTTACTTAAAATCAACGATGAAGTAAATTTTTGTTTGGTAAAAAAACGAAATTTAAAACCTATACATTGGGAAATAAAATTCTTTTTTAGTTTGATATACAGAATTAACAATGTTTTTTAGCTGAAAATGTAAATATGCTCTTCAAAATTCTGCATGAATGATTAAAAATGTATTAAACTTAAATTTTTTTAATATTGGTTCACAATTATTTTTGTCTTATTTTCAGCATACCCTACACGGCTATACAAAGCGCAACTTCTCAGAGACGGATGTTTCATCTAGTCTATCTTTCTCTCGACGGTGAAGAAACTTCATTGGATTTCAAGCTCGATTCGAGTCAATCCGCCAGTGGATTATATAGAGCGATTACAGAAAAACACGCATTTTATAGCTGTGAGACCGTCAGAAGTGCCGTTACTGCACAATTTATTAGAGACTTAAAGGTAATACAATTTAACCATTGTTAAGTAATTAGAAACTGAAAAAAAATATAGTCAACTGTCTGTCTTTTTTTTTGATGTCCAAAAAATGGGTGTTTTGGAATTTTGCAAATGCTACCCAAATTGAAGCTCTTGACTTATAGAATTGAGGAAATAAATAAAATTTTCTATGTTATAGGTATTTTTTTTTTTATAACAGTGGTTAAATAAATAAGAAAAATGATAAAAATTTGGTTATTTAGACCTCTATGATGAAATCATTCCTTTCAGTCCGATTTTCTGCGGTGATGACTTAAATTGAAGGCCTCGGCTTGTAGAATTGATATAAAAAATTAAATTTGCTACGTTACATTTTTCTTTTTTTGATATCAATAGTAAAACAATAAGAAAAATGGGGAAAATTTAATTATTTCGACCCCTGTGATGAAAGATTTTCTTGTAATCCTATTTTCTACGAAGATGGCTCTAATTAGAGTTCTTGACATGTAGAATTGAGATAAAAAATAAAATTTAATTTGTTACATTTTTCTTTTTTGTTATATCAATAGTTAAATAATAAGAAAAGTGAAGAAAATCTGGTTACAGAGACCCTTATGCTAGAAGATTTTCTTTTAGATCTATTTTTTACGAAGATGGCTCAAATTAAAACTCTTGCCAAGTAGAATTGGGATAAAAAATAAAAATTAGTATGTTACATTTTTTTTTTTTTTTATATTGATGGTACAACAATAAGAAAAATGGAAAAAAATTGGTTACTGAGACCCCTATGCTAGAAGCTTTTCTTTTAGTCTGGTTTTCTTCGAAGATGACTCAAATTAAAGGTTTCGACACGTAGAATTGAGATAAAAAATTAAATTTGTTATGTTACATTCTTTTTTTTATATCGATGGTTAAATAATAAGAAAAGTAAATAAAAATTTGTTACTGACACCTCTATGCTAAAAGCTTTTTTTTTAGTCCGGTTTTCTACGATGATGGCTCAAATTAAAGCTCTTGACATGTAGAATTAAGATAAAAAATAAAATGTATTATGTTACATTTTTCTTTTCTTTTTTTCATATTAATGGTTAGATAATAAGAAAACTGAAGAAAATCTGGTTACTGAGTCCCCTATGCTAGAAGCTTTTCTTTTAGTCCCATTTTCTAGTAAGGTGGCCCAAATTAAAACTCTTACCAAGCAGAATTAAGATAAAAAATAATATTTGTTATGTTACATTCTTCTTCTTTTCATATCGCTTGTTAAATAATAAGAAAAGTGAAGAAAATCTGGTTACTAAGACCCTTTCTGCTAAAAGCTTTTTCATTTAGTCCTGTTTTCTACGAAGATGGCACAAATTAAAACTTATACCAAGTAGAATTAAGATAAAAATTAATTTTTTTTTGTTACATTCTTTTTCTATTTATATCCCTGGTTAAATAATAAGAAAAGTGAAGAAAATCTGGTTACTGAGACCCCTATGCTAGAAGCTTTTCATTTAGTCCTATTTTCTACGAAGATGGCCCAAATTAAAACCTATACCAAGTAGAATTAAGATAAAAAATAAAATTTGTTGTGTTACATTCTTTTTCTTTTTATATCGATGGTTAAATAATAAGAAAATTGAAGAAAAATTGTTTACTGACATCCCTATGCTAGAAGCTTTTTTTAGCCCGTTTTTTACGAAGATGGCTCTAATTAGAGCTCTTGACATATAGAATTGAGATAAAAAATAAAATTTATTATGTTACATTTTTCTTTTTTGTTATATCAATAGTTAAATAATAATAAAAGTGAAGAAAATCTGATTACTGAGACCCCTATGCTAGAAGATTTTCTTTTAGATCTATTTTTTACGAAGATGGCTCAAATTAAAACTCTTGCCAAGTAGAATTGAGATAAAAATAAAATTTTTTATGGTACATTTTTCTTTTTTTTATATATTGATGGTACAACAATAAGAAAAGTGAGAAAAAATTGGTTAATGAGACCCCTATGCTAGAAGCTTTTCTTTAAGTCTGGTTTCCTGCGAAGATGACTCAAATTAAAGCTCTTGACATTTAGATTAGAGATAAAAAATAAAATTATTGTGTTACATTTTTTCTTTTTTTTTTATATTGATAGCACCACAATAAGAAAAGTGAGAAAGAATGGTTTACTGACACCCCTATGCTAGAAGCTTTTATTTTTGTCACATTTTCTACGAAGATGGCTCAAATTAAAACTCTTACCAAGTAGAATTAAGATAAAAAATAAAATTTGTTATGTTACATTCTTCTTTTTATATCGATGGTTAAATAATAAGAAAAGTGAAGAAAAATTAGTTAATGAGACCCCTATGCTAAAAGATTTTTTTTAATCCGATTTTTTACGAAGATGACTCTAATTAAAGCTCTTGACATATAGAATTGAGCTAAAAATAAATTTTATTGTGTTGCTTTTTTCTTTTTTGTTATATTAATGGTTAAATAATGAGAAAAGTGAAGAAAATCTGGTCACTGAGACCCCCATTCTAGAACCTTTTTTTTAGTTCGATTTTTTACGAAGATGGTTCAAATTAAAGCTCTTCACATGCACGTATGTAGAATTTGGTTCAAAAATAGAATTTTCGGTGTTAAATTTTTATTCTTTTTTATATCAGTGGTTTCAAAATAAAAAAAATTAGGAAAATGAGGTTTCTTAGACGCCTACGCTAAAAGACTTTATTTACGTTTATTTACGTTAAATTTATGACATTTTTTTCCTTTCATGAAATTGTGTGTTATTTTAAAAAGATATGCTGGGATTTATTACTAGCTGGGCAACGTCGGGTAAATTTTTCCTTTTCTTTGGTTCTTTGATTTCTTTTTTTTTTTTTTTAGTAAAGAATAAATTGAAGCAATTTGTACCGAGTGACCGAGAAAAATCTTGAATTTCAAAATACACAGAAAATACACATTTTTTATGGTACAGTGATTTTTTTAATCAATTTTCTTATTGATTTCATTGCGTTTTTGAATGCTAAAAATAAGACTTGATATAAAATGAAAGGTAAAACTGTAAAAATGGGTATTTTTTGTTTTTTAAACCTCTGAAAAAAAGTTTTTTAATGAAACAAAATTTATGGCAGTATTTTTTCTCAAAGAGAAAGAAATTGAGGGGGTAGCATTTGGAAAATTAAAAATTATTATTATTATTATAAATATAAATTCTCGGATGATAAAATTCCCGAATTAAAAAATTACCGAATAGTACAATTTTTAAACAATTACTGATAATACCGAATAGGAAAACTTCCGAAAAATAAAATTCCCGACATTAATTTACCAAATAAAAAATGCCCGGAGTTCAATAATAAAAAATTTTTTATTAATATTTTTATTTTAAACTCAAGCAATAATTTTCTCATAAATATATTCGATTATTGTATTTTTTTAATCAATAAATAATTATTTTAAAAATTTAATTATTTAAATTTGCGAATTTTATAATTCGACAATTTTCTGTCGGGAATTTTATTATTCGGAAATTTTCTAATTCAGTAATATTATAAACTTTTCGGGAATTTTCCTATTTATGAATTATTTTAATTCGGCAATTTTCTGTCGGAAATTTTATTGATAATAAACTTCTCAAATTTAAAGAAGTAGAACCTTTCTTCAATCGATTTCAAATAGTTTCTTTAAAAAAGAAAATTTGATCGTAAGACCGGAAAAAACTAGAACTCAATGTTCTTTTTTGAGGGGAATTTTATTATTGAGAAATTTTCTAATTCAGTAATATTATAAACTACTTGGGAATTTCATTATGCGGGAATTTTCGAATTCTTTAATTTTATTATTCGGGAATTGTATTATTTTTGATGTTTTAATTCGGAAATTTTACAGTGTTGGAATTTTTATTTTTGAGGAATTTTGAAAACGAAGTTTTGTGGCCACACTGATATAATATTCTTGTCAATAATTTATTTACCTAGTATTTCTATTTCATATTTCACAGTTGCTTCTTCCTAACGATTATATTTTTAGATAAAAAGGTTATTGTTTTATTAAAAAGTCATCCTTTTTGGTTCATAAGTCAATTGCTTTGTTAAGAAAATTGATTTTTTTAGTTGAAAATTCTTTTTTGGTAGAAAAATAATCTTCTTGGTCAGAAATGTCTACTTTTCTGGTTAAAAATGTAACTGCTTGGTAGAAAATTAACTTTTTTGTTTAAAATTAATTTCAGTTGAAAAGTCAAATTTAATTGTTTTAAATTCATGAATTTTGTTGAAAATTCGTCTTTTTGGTAGAAAATTAATCTTTTTGGTTGAAATATCAACTATAATATTTTTTGCTGAGAGTTCATCTTGTTAGGTTGTAAAATTAACTACTTCGTTTAAAATTCAACGATTCTGTTGAAATTTAACTATTTTGTTAGATAGTCATCTTTTTTGGTTGACAATTTAACTGTTTTATTCAAAGTTCGTTCATTTGGATTAAAAATTCATCGTTTATGGTAGGAAAATAATCTTTTTTCTTTTGAATAAGTAAATAAATTTGAAATTTTGACATTTCAATCTGAGATTGTTTTCTTTCGTTTATAAAAGATTCCGTGTTAAAAATTTTAAAAGATTAAAATTCTGACCCTTGAATATTAATGGTCAGGAAAAATGAAAAATTATAAATGTAAAAATCATGGCATTTTGAAAATGAAGTTTTTCAGACACCCCGATATATTTTTTACATATGCATTAAAATTTTATTTCTTCTAACCAATTTGATAAAATATACTAGGCTTCATTAGAGTATAAACAAGAAATTTTAATGCCAGAAAAGTCTATTAGCAGATTTGAGAA
>JAUELO010000323.1:425304-446044 GCA_032357855.1 Amphibolips quercusostensackenii
AATAAAAGAGAAATTGAAAACGGTTTGTGTGAGACTTTTAAGAGTGATAAATGGACCAATGTGTTTTTACGACTCGATTAATCCGGATTTTCTTTCACAGATGGCTATGCGCCGCTTTTTTCCTCTTTTTTTTTAAATTTTATCAGATGACGCCCCAAAGTTGAGGGGCCGGCACTTTTATCTCAAGGAAGTGACCCTTTTCGTATAAGTAGTCCAAGATTACTCTCGATCACCCAGTTATTTATTTATCAGAAATATTTCACTGAAGAATCAAGAAATAAATAATCAAAATGTATCGAACCGAAATTATTGTATGAATTATTGAATGGAATTTTCAAAAGAATGTTTGGTCTACTCCTTATATTTTCACGAAACAATCATGAGTAACCAGCCGATAATATTACCGTAATATGTGTTGATATGTACAAAGGAACTAAGATAACCCCAAGAAGGGTCAAACGTCATCGGTTCACGAAGTGTCATCCGATATTTAGATTACACGGGGCATTTACCGAGGTTTAAGGAAGACAAGGGCGGATCCAGAACATTTTTCGGATGGGGCGATTGTGAATTTTCTCCCAATGATCTAAAAAAAACTTCTCAAATTGAATGTAATACGGCTACTACTACTATTGCTGCTACTAAAAATTTATTTTTTGTGTTGACGCTTTATAACTTTAGTTAAAAATTGAATTTTTGGTTTGAAACTGAACTTTTTTATCGAAAACTTATATTTTTTGGTTGAAAATTCAACTTTTTTGGCGAAAATTTATATTTTTTGGTTGAAAATTCTACTTTTTTGTAGAAAATTCGTCTTTTTGGCTCAAAAATTCATCTATTTGGTCTAAAATTTAATTTTTCTGTTGGAAATTGTATCGTTTTGTATAAAGTTCGCTTTTATAAATTAAAAGTTATTATTTTCCAATAAAAATTCTAATATTTCATTTTTGATTGAAAAGTGATCTGTTTTAGACGAAAAATTCAACTATTGGGTTGAAAATTCGTCTTTTTGGTAGAAAATTAATCTTCTCGGTTGAAAATTCAACTGTTTAGTTAAAAATTTATGTATTTTGTTTGAAATTTATCTTTTGGTAGAAAATAAATTTTTTGGTTAAAAATGCAACTGTTTAGTTAAAACTTAATCAGTTTTGGTTGAGGATTCAACTATTTTGTTCATAATTTGTCTTTTTAGTTAAATTCAATTGTTCTTTATTTAAAATCAAAATATTTTTTTATTGAAATATCAACTGTTATTTTTTCAATCAAAAATTTATCTTTTTAGGTTCAAGTTTCAACTCTTTGATTGAAAGTGAACTACTTTTTTCAAAATTAATTTATTGGTTAAAGATTTATTTTTCTGGTTAAAAATTCAACTATTTGTACGTAAAGTAACTTTTTTGATAAAAATTTATATTTTCAGGTTGAACATTCAACATTTTGGTCTTAACTTGTTTGTTGAAAATTCATATTTTTGTCGAAGATTCAACTATTTAGGCGTAAATTAATTTTTTTAGATGAAAATTTATATTTTCGGTTGAAAGTTCAACTTTAACTTTTTTATTAAAAATGCATATTTTTGGTTGAAAATTTAACTACTTTGGTAGAAAGGTACTGTTTGGTTAACAATTAAACTTTTTTTTGGAAACTTGTTTTTTTGTGTTAAAACTAATTTTTTACCTGAAAAAGTAGCTGTTACATTTTTGGGTTGAAATTTTTTCCTTTATAAGTTAAAAATATAATTTTTTTTTAGAAGATTAAAGTATTTTATTAAAAATTCGTTTTTTTAGTTGAATTAAACTGGTTGAAAATTCTTTTTTTTTATTTTGAAACCGTAAATATTTTATTGAAATTATTCTATTCTGGGGTAATTTTTTTTTTTACTGAGGATTTAACTATTTTATTCTTGCTTAAAAGTCCTACTATTTTCTCAAAATTTTATTTTTTTGGTTGAAGATTCATCGTTCTGGTTAAAAATTCAACTATTTGGACGTAAATTAAATCTGTTTGATAAAAATTTATATTTTTTAAGTTGAAAATTTAACATTTTGGTTTGAACTTTTCTGTTGACAATTCGTATTTTATGTTGAAAATTCAACTACTTTGGTAGAAAAGTACTATTTGGTTTAAAATTAAACAGTTTTTTGGGAAATTCGTTTTTTTTTCTGTTAAAAATTAATTTTTTTATCTGAAAAAGTATCTATTACATTTTAGTTAAAAATGTTTACTTTGTAAGTTAAAACTTGATCTTTTTTGTAGAAAATTTAATTATTTTGTTAAAAATTAGTTTTTTTTCGTTGAATTAAACTGGTTGAAAATTCTTTTTTTTTTGTGTTTTGAAAACGTAAATATTTTGTTGAAAATACCCAGCTTTGGGGTAATTTTTTTTGTTTTAGAAATTCAACGATTTGGAAAAAAAATCAACTATGTGGTAGGAAATTCAACTATTTTGTAGAAGATTCATTTTTTTATTGAAAATTAATTTTATGAACGGGATATTTGTCTCTTTTAGTAGAAAATTAATCTTTTTGGTTGAAAATTCAACTTTCAACTTTGGTTAAAAATTGATGTATTTTATTGAAATTTTTGTTGGCTTAAAAACTAATTTTTTGAACTTATAGTTTAACTTCTTAAATGAAAATTAACATTTTGGTTGAAACTTCATATTTTTTGATCGAAAATTCAATTGTTTTGTATAGGAAATTTGTTGTTTGTCTTGATATTCAACTGTTACCTAAAAGATTTGTTTCTTAGTATTAAAAATTGTTTTTTTCGAATGAAAATTTGACCATTGCATTTTTAATTAAAAATTGATCTTTTTAGTTTAAAAATCCAACTATTTGTTTGAAAATTCAACTATTTGATTAAAAAAGTGTATATTTTGTTACAAATTTAGTTTCTTTTTTAGTAGAGAATTAATTTTCTGGCTTGAAAATTAATCTTTTTGGCTAAAAACGTAATTATTTGATTGAAAATCCTTTTTTTGGTTAAAAATGCAACCTTTTGGTTAAAAATTAATCTATTTTATTTGAGAATTGAAGTATTCTGTTTAAAATTCGTATTTTTTTGGTTCAATTTAGTTGCTTTTGATTTGAAATGAAAATACCTTTTTTGTTGTGAATTCTTATTTTTCAATTCAGAATTCACAATTACTTGTTTAAAGGTCGAACTACTTTGTTAAACCATAAGAAAGATTTGACGAAACCCCCCATTTCCAAATTGTCTTACATTATTTTTGGATGATCTTTGAATAAATTCTCGAAAAAAAATTTATTTTTAAAAAATTACGTTAAAGGGGGGGGGGGCAAACTTACGGACTCTAACAGAAGGGAGTACGTGGTTTAAAATTTCAGGAAAAAATTAAAAATAAGGTTTCTCTGAATCCGCCCTTGGAGGAAGACACAATAAAAGGAAGGTGATAGCTTCAAAAATCAATGAACCGAATTGTTCATTCTTTATACGCTTAAGATTTAAAAAAAGATTTCCAAGAAGATTTCCAAGAAGATCTATGTTGCAAATTTAATTTAACAATTTATTTCAAGGTGCTAAGTGAGCCGAGTGAGAAAAGAGTGAAAGGTAGATCGAGTGAGTGAAAAATGTGGCAATCAATATAGTCATTCATCAATGCAATGTAATAAATAGTTCTTAATTACTTGTAAGGAACCAGTAATTTAAGTAGGCCTACACTTGTATTTACACGCAATCGCATTTGATGGTAATTTTAAGGATTCAAATAAATAAGGAGAAATAAATGTGCAACTTATGTTAAATTAAATGCAAAATTCAAGTCAGATAAGGACTCAAATCTCTTTGGGTGTAAATACAATGATAGAAAACGTTATATGCAAAGCTGTGTCAGCCACTATCGTAGAAAAAGTTTTAGTGTCGAGTTTTGCTTAACGTTTTTTGACTCCTCGTGAGTCTAAGGGACGAGTGACTGTTTTTCGAGGAGAGTGGACTGAAATTTATAAATCCCCGAAAAATATCTTTCTACTACTACTGCGTGTCTATTTGATTAATGTTAAGAGTTACAATGATAATAACGATTACAATAATACGCTATGAAGTAACGAGATTTCTTGTGATTACGTCATTGTACGATATATAAAACTTAAACATCCTAGGTGTTAGATCCGCAGGAGGGAATCGATATCTGATCTCCAAAAATCGTTATTTGCAAAGAGTATTTTTCAAGTATTTCCTATATGATTTTTTAGTATTAAATCAGGGGTCCACTACTCATGGTGGCACAGATATGTGAACAATGAAACACTTCGAATGACATAATAATACCTAGAATTACGTACCACAACGTGTCCCCACTTAATGATTAAATATCATGAAATTTAGATCGATTTTTTATTTCAACCATACCCTTTCATTTTCATAAGGTACTCATTCTTTCAAGTTGAAATTTATCTATTTTTTCCGCTTGAAAAAAGTCTGATAACTTTACGTTTATGGAAAATGCAAGGTTATCTACCTAATACATTTAATAATAATTAATAAATCAAAGGTGTCCAGCACAATGATACACAAAATGTAATGTATAAAAATTAAATTAATAAATTTTTTTAAATTATTGAATGGTAAATTATATTTAATTAATAATAATTAACTTATTTAATTTTAAATTTAATTTAAATAATTTAATTTAATAATCTAATTTAATAATAATGTAATGCGTAGATTTTTGAAGATTTCGAAAGTAAAGAAACTCTTTAAGAATTTGAAAAGATTTTAAGATGATAAAAAAAAATCTTAAAATTTTTTTAAAATTTCAACTGATTATTTATTTTGAAAACTAAATTTTAAGAGAATATTTAAAAAGATTTCAAAAGATTTCAAAAGATTTCCAAAATTGTCAGAATAGAATCTGGAAGATTTGCAGGAAATTTTTGTAATGTTTTAGAATTTTAAGACAAATTTGAATAATTTTAAAAGATATATAGAAGATTTAAAAGATTTGAAAATAGTTCAAAAACAATAATTCAGAATTTGAAAAGATTTCCAAAAATAAACAATAATATGTAAATGTTTAAAGGTCTCGAAAAAAAATTCGAAGCCTTTTAAGAAGTTGCAAAAGCTTCAAGAAAATGAAAAAACTTTCCTCAAGATTCCTGGTAAAAATTTTAATGATTTTTTACTTTGAAAAATAAATTTAAATAATTCAAAAGATATCAAAACATTTAAAAATATTTCTACAAATTTCTAAAGTATCTGGTAGATTAAAGAGCAATTTTTATCATTTTTTTTTTAATTTTAGGAAAAATAAAAAAAATTAAACTTTTTCGACAGATCTTCAATCTTAAAAAATTGTTTTTAATTTTCTCAAAAATCTTAGGAAAATTTAATTTAATTAACCTTCAAAACAAATAAATTAAAAAAATAAATGTTTAATCGGAATTCTTATTTTGTTTTCAAAATTATTTATCCCATAAAATTATAATTTGGGTGAAATTTTTTTCTTTTATGACTGAAAAATCTTTTTTTGTAAAAAATTGGACTGTTTAATTGAAAATTTGTCTTTTTGTTTGAAAATTAATTTTTATTTTTGTTGAGAATTCTACTATTTTATTGGAAATTCGTTTTTTGGATAAAAATGCAACTAGTTGAAAATTAATATTTTTTTATTAAAATTTCTCAATTTCAATTGAAAATCCATCTCTTCGCTGAAAACCCGTATTTTTCGTAGAAATTTCATCCATTTCGTTAAAAATTCATATTTTCGGGTTGAAATTTTCTGGTTGAAATTTTCGGAGTATTTAGTAGAAAATTCGTCTCATTTGGAAAAAATGACATTTTTTTGGTTAAAAGTGCAACTAGTAAAAAATTATTCTTATCAATGAGAAGGTACTGGTTTAATGTGAAAAATTACTTTTACAAATTCTATCAAATTTCAACGTTTTGAGGCCCCCTCAGTCAGGAAAAATAGTTTTTACGTCGGTGTTTCTCTCGTCGTTGTCATTGTCGTAATCATTGTCGATGTCTGTATACAGGATAAATTCTGAAAAAATTATCCGATTGGGCTGCCCTTTGTCACATTGTTTTAAGACCTGAAAAGTCGAACAATTTATCATTTATTTATCATCACAATTTATGATTACGAAAGAAAAAAAACGTTGCATAAAATAGGGAAGGGTGCTCGGAGCTTCAAGAAAATAAAAAACTTTCATGAGATTCCTGGAAAAATGTTTACTATCTTAATTTTGAAAAATAAATTTTTGAAGAAAATTTAAAAAGATTTCATCAAAACATTTCAAAAGATTTCTACAGATGTCGGAAAAAAATCTGGAAGATTTGAACTCAATTTTTTTAATTTTCGAAGATTTTTAAAAATTTTAGGAATAATTCGAGTCAGTTTAAAAGATACTTATATGAGAAACAATATACTCCTATACAATATACAACATACAATATACTCCTATACAATAAAAAAAATTGTACTTTTTCGACATATCTGAAATCTTCAAAAATTTTTTTGAATTTTTTCAAGAATCTTACGAAAATGATATTTCTATAACCGTCAAAATAAATAAATAAATAAACCCACATAAAGTTATTAAAAATTTTTATTATTTACTTAAGACTTGGTCTTTCTGGTTCGAAAATTAATCAGTTTTGGATAAAAATTCCATTTTTTGTTAAAAATTCGCCTTTTTCAGTTAAAAATGCAAGTGATTGAAAATGAATCTTTTATCGTCGGGGATTCAACTACTTTGTTAAGAATTCATTTTTCATCAAAGATTCATCTATTTAGTTGAAAATTCATTTCTTTAGTTAACAATGCCACTATTTCGGTGAAAATTCGTCATTTTTGGTAGAAAATTGATCTTCTTGATAGAAAATTCATCTATTTCTTTTTTTAATTCCTATTTTTATGTTGAAAAATTAAGCTCTTTTATAGGAAATTCGTCTCTTTTTGAATTTTTTTTATCTTTTATCGGTTGGAAACGTAACTAGTAAAAAATTTTATTTCTTTTCTTGGGTACAGGATTCAGCTCCTTTGTTAAAAATTTGTCTTTTTTGACATAAATTCAACTTATTTCAGACTAAAATTTTTTATGGTTGAAATATCTTTTATGTTATTTGAATATATATACTCATATAATATTTATATATCCAAATATATTCAAATATTCAATAATAATAATCAATAGAAATAATAATTAAAATAATTCATGTTTTTCGTTGAAGGAATGTAACATAGAATCCAAGTAGGTAAAGTTAGTTAAAAGATTTTTCTATTCCATCTTGAAAAAAGAAAAGCAAAGTCCCTTAAAAATATCAAAGTTCCAATTTTTGAAAATACTGATAAGTTTGTTACTTTTGCTTTATTATGAAACATGTGTTTTTCATTAACTTGATTAAAATTTAATACTAAATTTTCAGTATTTGAATTAAGCAATGTAAATTTTAAATCTTAAAAATTAATATATTAGCATATTAGCGATAAGTAAAAAACTATTTGGGATAATAATTTTTAAAATAGATATCTAAATTCTTTTTTCTACTAATTAAATTGAAAAATTTGAAAATAATGTAAAAAGTTTCTTGGCAACTTTTAAAATAAAAATTTTTTTAACTTATTTTAATATTTTGACTTTTCGAATATCCCAGTCACTGGATGAACTATTTCAAATTTTCTAAAAAGAATAATAAATTAAACATCATTTTTTTTACCCTGAGCAGAAGTATATAAAGCTTCTATAAAAAAAGATTTAATATTTTTTAATTGCTGATTTGAAAAACTTTGAAAAAATTGTAAGGGTGTACTGTGTGTGCAGTCAAGTTCAAAATTACTTAAACTATAACTTGATTTATGAAATTCCCAAAAAAAGGCCTAATGATTATTACAACAATTTTTATGAAAGAAGCCTAAGCTTAAATTATAAAAAAATATTTGAGATCATAATTCTTAATTTAACTGTAGTTATTTTGTTTTCTTCTGCTTTCGGCAAACTTCGTAATTTTCATTCAATTTTAATTTACAAAAGCTCATTCCATTCCTTCAAAGGTTCTTTACAATTTTATTTGTCACGATTTTAATAAATATTATTAAGTACATTATTTATTTAAAAAATGTCTGACTAAAAATAATTGCATATCTAAATTGTTAATAAAATAATGTCCACGAAAACGTGACGAATATAATTGTAAGGAACCGTTCAAGGAATAGAATGAGTTTTTGTAAATTTATAATTAAATAAAAATTACAACTTTTGCCTAAAGCGGTACAAAATATTTAAGAATATAATAAATAATTAATATTTTTATTTTCAGTTTTAATTTTTTTATTTAATTTGATTTTTTTAAATTTAAATTAAATTTTTTTTTTAAATATTAATTTAAGATTTTTTAAATTGATAAATAATTTTTGAATAATTTTGAATAAACAATTATGTAAATATCTTGTCGTGATGTAAATAATATTCTCAAGCGCCTTAGATTTGTAAATTTGTATACTTCTCTATTTTATATCACTAAAAAATTCCAATTTTCAAAATAAATTTAAAAATCTCTATAAATTATCTTAAACAAGACTCTGTATCTGTAATTGTTAAAGTTTCCCTAAATTTTCTGTTACAAGTATTCTAAACACATTACAATTTTCAACAGTTTCGAAAATTTTGTTACATTTATTTAGAATTTTTGATTCAAAGTTATTATTATGTTATTATGGACAAAAACTTAGAATATCTTTATTATTGTTTAAGTTTTGATTTTAGGGAAATTTTTAGAAGTTTTAGAATTTTTGAAAAGATTCTGAAATAATTAAGAATTTCAAAATATTTAAACAAATTTTATACAAAATGTAGCTTTTTGAAGATCTTAAAATAAAAATTTGAAGCTTTTGAAGGAGTTTGAAAAAAATTACGATAATCATTTTTTTAATGATTTTAATGAAAATTTAAATTGATTTTTAATTTTTAAAAATAATTTTAAAAAAATATTTTAAAACATTTCAAATGATTTCCTAAAGTTTCAGAAATAAATGTAGAAGTAAAGCAAAATTTTTTTATTTTGGAACATAACAAAATTTTATAAAAAACTCGAATAAGTTTAAGACATATTTATAAGCTTTGAAAAGATACAGAAATAAATTTTAAACTTAAAAAAATTTCAACAAATTTGAAACAAAATGTAGAATTTTGAAGATTTAAAACAATAATTATGAAGATTATTAAGAATTTTAAAAGGTTTAAAAAAAATATATACAATTTTACATAATATTTCTACAAAAATTGTTGATGATTTTTGATTTTACGAAATCTATTTTAAGACAATACATATTTAAAAAGATTTCGGGAACATTCCAAAATATTTAAAAAATTCTAGAAAAGAATCTGGAAGATTCTAAGGCAATTTTTTTTATATCGTAGAATTTTTTCAAATATTTAGAAACAATTTAAATCATTTTAAAAAATATGTAGCAGTTTTTTTTTTAAATTTTAAATATAAAAAATTGCAAAATATTTCAAAAAACGTGGATTCTTGAAGATTTAAAAATGAAAATTTGAAATTTTTTTTTTAATTTACAAATTTTCAAGATTGAAAAATTAATTTTAAGAGATAATTTGAGTCAATTTAAAAGATATTTACAATTATTTTAGGTTTTGAATAGATTAAGAATATTTAAAACGTTGAAAGATTTCCGAAAATTCATAAAATATTTTTTTTTTTTAATTTAATCGTTAAAAAGTCATAAATATCTTTCAAACTGATTAAAATTTCTCCTAAAATTTGGTGACCTTTTGCATGATATTTTTGAATTTTCTCGAAAAACTTAGGGAAATCATATCTATATAACCTTGAAAAAAATAAATGACCAAACTTACAAATAAATAAGTATTGGAAATTTGTATTTCGTATCAAAAATAATTTTTTTCTTCAAATTATAATTTGCACAAAATTTCTTTTTTTGGTACGAAAAATCTTTTTTGGTTTAAAATACACTAATGCTGTTGAAAATTCGTTAAAAGTTTATTTATTTTGATATAAATTGAACCATTTTTCATTAAAATTACAACTTTCCGACTTAAAATTAAAATTTTTTTTGGTTGACAGCTATTTTGTTGAAATAAATACTTTGATGTTAATTCTTTCTTGTCTACTGGTCTAAAATCAATATTTTTTTATACTGATTGATTGACTTTGTAAAAAATTCACTTATTTGGTTAAAAATTCGTCATTTTACTTCAAAATTCATCTCTTGGGTTAAAAATATAACTATGTAACTAAAAAGGTTCAAAAATAATAAAAATTTGAAAAGATTTCAAAAAGCCCAAAATAATATGTAGATTTTTGAAGATCTAGAAATACAATTTTGAAGTTTTTTATAGATTTTTAAAGGTGTCAAAGTAATAAAAAAATGTTCTTAAGATTCCTGAGAATATTTAAATGATTCTTTATTTTGAAAAATTAATTTTAAGAGAATATTTAGAAAAATTTTGGGAATAATTTAAGTCACTTTAATAAATATTTACAAACTTTTCAAGCTTTGAAAAGATTGAAAATATTTCAAAACTGAAAGTTTTCCAAAAATTTATAAAATATTTTTTATTTTTTCCAAACGTCAACAAGTCCTAAATATCTTATAAAATGATTCAAGTTTTTCCTAACATTTTGCAAAATGATTTAAAATAAAAAAAATGTATAGACATTTTCTAGATAATTTCTAGAGATATTTGAAATCTTAAAAAATCTCGTGGAAACTTCTTGAGAAACCTGGGAATATGATAATAATTAAATCTTAAGCCAAGTAAACAAAGAACCTTAAAAAATAAATAGTTATTTTTGATAGTAACATTTTTTTTCTTTCTTGGTGACTAATTCACCTTTTTTGTGGAAAATTTATTCCTTTTGCTGAAAATTTATTTGGAGATTCAAAAATTTTGTTACAAATTCAACAATTTTGTTAAAAATGCGTCTTTCTGGTTTAAAAATTAATCTCTTTTGTCGATTTTCAGTTTTTTCTGTTTTTGACAGTTGATTTCTCAACTGTTGAAAATTCATTTGTAGAAAATTCAACTGTTGGAAATTTAATTTTTTTCAATTTTGAACATTTAATTGTTTAACTGCTGATAATTGAAGAAAATTGAAAATTGAATTTTCATCATTTGAATTTTCAAACGTTGAATTTTAAACAGTTGAAAATTCAACTGTACAAAATTTAAGAAAATCCAACATTCAACTTTTGAAAATTCATTTGTTGAAAATCCGACTGTACAAAATTTAGAAAAATTTAACATTCAATTTCTAAAAATTCAATTGTTAATTTTCTTTAATTTTCAACTGTTGATAATTTATTTGTTAAAAATTGAACTGTTAGAAATTCAATGTTCACCAGTAGAATTTTAAATACTTGAACATTCAACTGCTGAATTTTTAACTGTTGAAGATTCAACTTTTGAAAAATAAAGAAAATTGTATTGAAATTTGCCTGATTTAAAATGGAATTGATAAGTTTCAATTTTCTTTAATTTTCAGCTGTTGAAAATTTATTTGTTGAAAATTAAACTGTTGGAAATTCAACGTTCTTCAATTTTCAACATCCAGCTTTTTAAAAATTTAATTTAAAATTTTCTTTACTTTTCAACAATTGAATTTTCAACTGTCAAAATTCAACTTTTGAAAATTAGGTATTTTCACTTTAACTACCAGCAAACTTCACTTCGTTAAGTTCTAAGGGAAAACAATGGACCAAATGCATGGGACAAAACTTTATTTTTCAATCTCTTCGTAATAATTAATAATTATTATCATTTTGTTATTTCATTAAATAGTTCTTAAAAAATAAAAACTATTTTTCAAATACACTTATATAGAAAAAATTAGTTTTTACGAAGATATTCGCTAAATAGAACAAACATGAACAAACATAAACCGAATCCCATATGCATTAGATTTATTATTTTCCCCTCAGCACTCAACGAATTGAAGTCAGCTGCTGGTTGGAGTGAAAATACCTAATTTATTTGCTGAAAATTCAACTGTTGATAAAGAAATTGAAGAAAATTCAAAATTTCATGTACCACATATAAGTTTTCAAATGTTTAATTTTAAACTGTTGAAAATTCAACCCTGCAAAATTTAAGAGAAAAAAACATTCAACATGTAAAAATTATGTTGTTAATTTTTTTCAGTTTTCAATAGTTGAATTACCAGAAGTGGGAAATCCGGCTGTTGTGCTCTTCAATATTTAACATTCGAATGTTGAAGTGTTAAAGTGTTGATAAGTTGATGACAATTGAAAATTTGATTTTCAAAATTTAAATTTTTGAATGTGGAATTTTCAGCTGTTGAAAATTGATTTGTTGAAAATTCATTAGTTAAAAATTCAACTGTTGGAAATTTAATTTTCATCAGTATAATTTTTAACATTTGAACATTTAACTGGTGAATTTATAGCTGTTGAAAATTCAACTCTTTGACTTTAAAGTTAAGTAGTTTAAAGTAAAATATAGATCTAGATTACGATTTTAATCTTTTCAGGGTCTATTTAATATATTTCTAATAAAATTCAGTGGACAATCAACGAATAATTGAAAGCAAAAAAATGTCCTAGGCTTTTCTAATGATTTTTAGATTTCTAATTGACATGAGGGTAAGAAAATAACTAAAAAAATAAAAGAGGACTTTTGATAATATTTCCTCAAAGCCTATTTGACCAAGGAAGGCTTGCCAATTAGCAAACATAGAGAAGAGAGAAGAATTGCAGCAAACCAGTTTTCGCAAGATAAGATCATCGATGCACATTGCCTATTTGCTTTTCTTTTTATCGCAAGTGTGAAAATCATTTAAGCGTATTTTTGGAATATTTTTAAATGCCTTAATATGCCTTGAAAAACTGCTTTAAAACAGGTAATAATTTCCTGAAATTTTTTCTAGAGCCTCATCATCTTAAAAGATTGACAAATATTTTAACTTTAAATTTTCAAAATATTCTAAACTATAATAATCAAAAATTTGAAAAGATCAAAAATGATAACACTTTTTTTCTTATAATGCAGAGGTATTTTTAATTTAAAAAATGTAATATTGAAGGTATGTATAATTTACAATCCAGTATGAACAAATTAGTTTAGCATAAGAAAGGTTAATTAATATAATCAATATTATAATATTCTTACAATTTTTTAAAACTCGATGTTCTTATGTTCTTTTTGTTTAAGGTAGTTTTCGTGGCAAAAACTAGATCTCTAAAAAAAATAGATTTTACATGATTTTTAATGGAAAAATTTTAAAATTTACACAACAAATTTATTTGAGCAATAGTTTTTCCAAGTGTATTTTCCTTTACTTTCGTTTCTCAACCATTTTTTTAAGATGGTTGTATTTTAATCAATAAAAATGACTTTTTCGGTTCTAGTTCTGTCCCTATACTCCATCTCCATTGACCGAAGTCGGGTGGGACTGACGTTATAACTGGACTCTCCAACTTATCACGAATCGGCTAATTATTTTAGAAAGATACTAAGAAAAAATTAAATTACAAAAACTATTTTAAAAATAAATATTTTAATCATGTTTCTTGCAATTTTATTTTTTCGTACTTTTTCTTCTTACCGATTTTTTAATAATGGTTGAATTTTAATAAATTATAATTTATTTTTTTGTGGTTACATTCCCTATAACTTTATTTCCAATTTCAAAAGTAAGCAAATTTTTTTTAAAACAGGGCTATATTTGAAGATTATTTACTTACTTTAAAAATTGCTAACAGTGGAGTTGAAGTGAATGTTTTCTCCGAAAAAATTAGCCATGATTAATTAAAATTCAAACATTTTTTGAAATTAGTAAAAAGCGATAGTAAGAAAAAATTTAATTACAAAAACTATTGTTAAAATAATTATTTTTCAAAAGTGTTAAACTTTTTCACATAAAATAATATTTGTGCTTTTATAAGAAATTAATGATAATGTTACTTCAATTATTGAAATCAAATACGGTATTTTATAATATTTTATCGTGTGTTAAAGAATTTATTCATAAAAATTAAGGTATTTCATAGGATTTCAAAGATTGTCAAATATTTTATGGTTTTTACACAATTCGCTTCTTTCAATTCTAATGATTATGGGATATTTTGAGGTATTCTAAGGAACTTTCAATTGATTTTAATAATTTGAATGTGTTTCAAAATATTTTTTGTAAGTTTTAACATTTTATGGCATTTTGGGAGATTTCAAGGAATTTACAATTTCATATTTTTCTTGTTAATTAAATAATTTTTGAGACAAATTTAATTATTATATTCATACTTAAAAATTTTTAATTCAAGTAGACGACTTAATGGACGGTCATAAATGCGCAGATGGGGCCATATGAACTGCTAATATTTAATATCTAATACTACACTGCTGAAGGCTGGTGACCTTCTCAGTACACAACACCAACCAACTATGAATCTCTCGGTGCGAGTCCTATCCCAACACTCCCCCTCCATTAACGGAAGTTTGGTGAGACTGACGTTATAACTTGACTCTTCACCTTACAACGACTAATTACTTAATTCGGACATGGTTTCGACTCGCAAAATACATTTCACGCAAAATACATTTCTCGCATAAAGGTGGCAGTTGGGCGTACACTTTAAACAATGATTGATACAAAAAATAAAATAGCCTCGAAATGGACTGAAACTTTGATTGACGAAAGGCATGGACCCGGTAAAGGTAAAGTTGTAGGTACAGAATGGAGAGTGGGAGTTTGGAATGCTAGAAGGGTGAGTGATCTTTTATGACAAGAAAATTACGAGAAACTATGCACGTAAGAAAACTAGATATTTTTTTGTGTGCCTAAAGCAAAGAAAAAGGGGAGGCGACATTAGAAAAATAGAGAATGGAAAGCTGAAAGGCGGATTTGAATTATGGTCAGGAGTAGATGTTTAATCACATGATAGTCAAGGGGTCGATTTGATTATGAATATAAAAGCAGGGCAGTATCTCAAGGGTCTAGGATATGTTTCTTCCAGAATGTTGTGGGTTAGAATTAAATTAGAAATCAGAAGATTATTAATCATAGTGTGCTACGCACCAGTTAATGGTGATTTGAGCAAAGTAAAAGACGCCTTTTGGGAGACTTTATGTGATAGCATATAGCCTCACTATAATTGACTTTGTTGTTGCGGATAAAAGATTAAGGGGGCTAGTAAAGGGTACAAGGGTCATGAGGGTTTCTGAATGCAATACTGATCATTACCTTCTAGTTTCCAAAATAAACTTAGGTCAGGAATGGAAAATGAAAAGAACCAAAAAAAAAACGAAACAAACGCGAATTAAAATCGATAAATTACTGAAACTGGAAGTGCAAATAGATTTTTAGAAAAGAATGAATGAACGTATAAATGAGACAACTTGGAAAGCGCTAACTAACAATAAGAATATACAGGGCACATCGACTATGATTCGGGATGTCATAGTTAATAGGGCGACTGAAGTGTGTGGTACTGCGGTTGTAGGAAGAATGTCTGGTGATGCGTGGTGGAATGATGAAATCAAATCAGCATGACAAAAAAAGATAAAAGTATATCAAAGACGATTGAAAACCATAGGACTTAGCGATGAAAAGAAAAATAGACTAAAGATATCAAGAGAATGGTGAAAATTCAAAAAAACTAAAAAAGTTTAAAGTAACTTAAAATGTATTCTAATGATTTAAGGATAATTAAAAAATTTCTTTAAAGAACTCATAGAATTCAAAAGGATCCAGAGGATTTCTAAAAAATTAAGAGAATACAAAAAAATCAAATAATTCAAAAGATTGCAGATACTGTGAAAGAATTTAGACAATTCAGAAGATATCAAAGAATTCGAAATACTTTAGGAGAGTTCAGAGAATATAGAAGATTTAGAGAAATGTAAAACAATTTATTGAAACAAAAGTTAAACGATGAAATAAATAATTGCAATGAGTAGCCATCTAATAAGGACTGTATTTCTTTTTAATTTTGCACGCATGTATGTACAGATTTCAAGAGAAAACAAACTTTTAAAATTAAAATTAAAATTTGAATTCTAGAGAATTCAAAACATTCGTAGAAAGTTGAAATATTCACAGGATTTTAAAATAATTCCACGTGTATTCTACAGATTTAAAGAGAATTGAAAATTTCAAAAGATATGAAATATTTTAAACTAACTTAATGTGTATTCTAATGATTTCAAGATAATTCAAAAACTTTTGAAAAATCAGTATTATCGTGAAAATTCAACAAGTTCAGAACAGTTTGAAGAGTTCAGAATAGTTGAAAGAGTCAAGAAAATTTCGAGAGAGTGCAGAGAATTCAGAAGAATTCAGAGAATTCAGAAAAATTCAGAGAATTCAGAAAAATTCAGATAATTCAGAAGAATTCAGAGGATTCAGAAGAATTCATAGAATTCAAAAGAATTCAGAGAATTCAAAATAATTCAAAGAATTCAGAAGAATTCGAAGAATTTGAAAGAATTCAAAGAATTCAGAAGAATTTGAAGAATTCAGAAGAATTTAAGGAATTTACAATTATTAAAAGAATTCAGAAGTAATCAGAGGAAATTTAGAAGAAATCAGAAGTAATCAGAAGAATTCAGAAGATAAGGAAGATTCAGAGAATTGAGAAAAATTTTGAGAATTCAGAAGAATTCAGAGAATTAAAAATAATTCACAGAATTCAATAGAATTTACAGAGTGCAAAAGAACACACAGAATTCAAATGAATTCACAGAAGCAAAAAGAATTTATAGGATTTTAAAAGAATTAAGAAAAAACAAAAGAATGCAAAGAATTCAACAGATTTCAGAGAATTTTCAAAGACTTCAGACAGTTGAGAAGAATTCAGAAAATTCAGAAGAATTCAGAGAATTCAAAAAATCTCAGAAGAATCCAGAGAATACAGAAGAATTGGTGAAATTCAAAATGATTCATGGTGAATTGTAAATATTTCAAGAGAATTTAAAAAAAAACTTCAAAAGGATCGAAAGAAGTACAAGTGATGTCTAAGAATTCTACTAAATTCGAAATACTTGAAGGAAGTTAAAATAATTCAACATTTATTCTAAAGGAAAAGACAGTTTCAAAGATTCGATATCTTGTTGCTCAATTGCCGTGTAAAGTTGCACCACTGACATTCACAACCTTCTGCAAATTTGAAATTACACGGCCTCAGGTTTTCTGCGCACACACTCTTGTCAATGACACAGGAACTACCGTCCATCAGACGCGTGCTTCTGATTGTTTAATTTTTAGTTATTAATTACTCATGAATTATTAACTTTACAATAAATTTTTATCCTCATTTTCAAATTCATTTTTTATGGGAAATGCAAAAATATAAAAATATACCTTGAGTTCTGGGACACCCTGTATAACACAGACGGGTTACTAGACGCTTTAAAAGACTCTTTTAAGGAATTATTGAGATATTAAGCTATACGGCAAAACAACTACGACACAGAACACGATACGTTAGAAAACCCGGCTGAGAGAGCCTGTGTCTCTGAGGTTAGGGATAGAATTAGGAACTTGAAGAATGGTAAGCCTGCTGCTTTAGGCAGTATGAACGCTGAAATGCTTAAATGCGTTGGCGGCTACATAACTACATACCTCACAGGCTTTACGAATTGATAAATTGTATCGAGACAGAAGAAGTTCAAGATGACTGAAAAAAATGTTTATCGTGACAATATACAAAGAAAAGAGATATAAAAGCAACTGCAATAACTACAGAGGTATAAGCTTATTAAGTACTGTAGGTAAAATATATTCACAAATACTTATTCATAGGGTAATGAAAATAACAGACAAAAAGATATGGAAAATCTAAACTGGATTTATTCCAGGAAGATCATGTACGGATCAAATATTTAGCTAAAGATAGATCCCAGATGAAAGTTTCAGAGTGAAGAAAAAAGTTTTGTGTGCATTAGTTGACCTGAAAAAAGCATTTGACTGGTGCTATTTAGCCTTTCATCGTAAATAAACTTTTCAAGAGGGCGCAAATATGGGTTTGTTGAGCCCATCTATTCTGGGTGATCTAATCGGGTCCAATTCTAGTGCCATTCAGCTTTCCATGTAATAAATACATTTCATAATGAGGCAAAAGTATGTCTTTGTCGAGTGAGTTTAATTATTTAATTATTCATAATGTAATTCTAAGATACTATTTAATTTAATATACACTAAATATTTAAATCACTAGTCATTCTTGAGAAAAATTGATTTTTTATCTTTTTCACTTCATAACTTGACGTGAGCTGAATTAAATACACTCGCTGTTTCCAGTCCAAAAAAAGGCTTGATCATAAAAAAAAGTTTTTTTTATGTGCATTTTTGGAAAAATGGGATTTTAAATGCCACATATAAACTTCATATTAAAGCAGACAGAGTAGGGGAAAAATCGAGTTAAAAAGATTGAAAAACATATTAAGAAATGTCACCGAAAAATCTCCAACCCTTTCGTCTGCTGGTGGACAAGTAGTCGCGGGACATCTAGTCACGGAAAATCTAGTCAGCAGGACATCTAGTCGCCGAGACATATAGTCGCGAGGACATCTAGTTGCCAGGACAAGTAGTCGCTGGGACATCTAGTCGACAGGCGCAATCCCCAGCACTTTCAGTCGTAGAAACATTATACAAGTCATAACAAAATAAACATGAGATACTAAAAATATTTAACGCCATTATATATATTATTTATGACACAATTTTTTTGGAAATTGTTTCCATTATGAACATGTGTATAGGTGGTTCATGAAAATCTTGCTTTTTTCATTTTTCGACTGCCATATCGCGACAGTTTGTTTCTCTGGATGAGGAAATATTTTCCTAATTTGAGTAAGGAGACTGATTAATTAATGATTATAATTAAAAATAAAGAAAATGTTAGAGTTTGCGAGCATCAAATGAATGAAAGATATGAGATTTTTGTAGTTTTTGATTATTTTTAAATATACGTATTAGTTTCAAAAAAATATCTTATCAATAAAAATGTTCGCTGATACAAAGGTAAAGACTTTAATTTTGTGTCCGAATGGAAAAAAAGTTGGCTTTGCTAAGTCATAAACAGTACAATTCCTTGTAAGCAGACAGATATAAAAGCATAATTTTATCTGTAATCATTTTTTGTAAAGATTGAAAAAATGGTTGGAAATTTCTCATATAAATTAATAAAAGAAAACATAAATAATGAGAAAGAAATTTTTAACTTAGGAACCAGAAGAAATATTTTAAAGAAATTTCTTTGACAAATCCGGTGGAAAAATTTTTACAAAAAAGTACAAAAAACTCGAATCAATTCTACAGAAATCTACAAATAAATACAATAAATTAAACAAAAACTACAGGAAAGTACAAGTTTTTTCTATTATTTGGACGAATTTTATACTTTTTTTTTGTATTTTATTGTAGTTTTAATTTTCTGCAAAAATGTACGAAAAAGTACAACTACAAAAATCTACAGGAATTTAATGTATATACTTGAATATATACTTGACAAAAAATCATATTCAGTCCGAAAAAATTGGCAAATTTTTAATTTTTATGGAATAAACTACCCTTACACATAACCCATTGCTCAGCCATGCCAAATAAAAGTTTAATGATTGATATTTGAAATTTTAAAAACGTGAAAAATCTTTTTTTAACCCACGAATTATAGGGTAGGTGAGAATTTTTGGCAGGACCGCTAAAAACCACCATTGTAAATGTACATACCCCCATTTCTTATAGCTTCGATTAAAAGTTGTTCAGGGTAAAAGAACGTTGTGAATATAAGTTATTTATAATAGTAATTAATTTAAAAGATGGCAAATTTATGAAAATTTTATTGGTTTTAATTTATTCGATTTAGAAATATTGTAGATCAAAATTATTCAATTTCAAAAACTTTTTCAACTTGTACCCAAAGATTGAAAATGAACTATTGAAAATTAAGTGAACTAGAAATTTTAATGTTGAAACTAAATCTTTTAAGATTTTTTATTTGACATTGAACAACTTTTATTCGGGATGAAAGAAGAACATTAATGACGTTTTTTATTCATGAAATATCGAAAATATACTTGTAATCTTAAACATTCAAGGTGTGAACGGATTCCAAAAGTATATCTTGTAAAAATTTCTATTTTGTTTTTAATTGTTAAATTTCCGCAATGAACTATCAGTGCTTACAACATAATTTCAAGTATAGTTTGCCAATATTTTAACTTTTAGGAAATGTTGTATTATTTTGTAATAATTTGTAATTTTGTTCAATAATTTCCGTGAAATTAAAAGTGTTTTTATGAGCTCAAGCACCAAAAGCTTAAAAAATGTAAAATCCTGTAGTTTTATATAATAATTTGTAAATTTTAATATAAAGTAATAAAAATATTAATAAAAACTTTTACAAATTTTTGAATTGTACAAACTTATACTTTATTGTTAACTTTTTTTACGTTTGTACAAGAAAATACAAGGAAGATGAGCTATTCTTATTTAATTGGATTTTTTTGTTAAACTTTGTACATTTTTTTTACAAAAAAAAATACTTTTTGAAGCAAAAAAAAATACTTTTTGAAGCAAAAAATTACAGTTGTAGAAATGTTGTACTTTCTTGTAAACATTTTTCTATTAGTGAAGGTTCTTTTAATGGGTTATTCGATACCAAAGTTTTATAAAACATGGAACAAAAGTATAACTGCTGTTTGATACACTTTAATTTGCACTTTCATGTTATGTAAAGTTTTCATGACAAATATAATGAATTTAGCGTCGCATCAAGAAG
>JAUELO010000323.1:487122-497476 GCA_032357855.1 Amphibolips quercusostensackenii
CGCTCAATGTTCTAGTTGTAATAAATTTGGGATGATATTTCAAACCAAACCCAAAAGGGAACAGAATAGAACTTGTTTTGAATTTGAGTAAATTTGTCGGTGAGTAACGGTGATGTTAAATTGGACAAATATAAATTCATTGAGCTAAATATAAATCTAATGTCTAAAAACTTCACGTCTGGCACTAGTAATGGCAACAACTTGGTACTTGGTGTATGTGGCGTGATGATCCAAGAACTTTAATTACCTTCCTAGGAAATTCACGAAAGTCTTTTGACTTTCGTCTTCCGTAATCACTCCTAGAAAGACATCTTTTTCTTGCTAACTTGAAGATTGAAATCGCGTTGGCAGGAATTATCCGAGCATTAAATTACAACAGCATATCAATGTGAAGTTACCCAACAATGATCTCGACTCTGCATACTTGGCATTCAAAGATCGGATTACATAACTGTAAACTATCGAAGCAGCTGATAATGAATCTTTTATGAAGGGGGCGTCTATAAACTACGTTATCAATTTAAGGGGTAAGGGGGCCATGCCAAAAACTACGATTTGAAACGGGGGATGATACATTTCAACAAAGTTTGCTAATTTTTCGAATTTTGCGAAAGGTGGCCCATGTATTTCCATTTTTTAAAGAATTCTTCTTGTTTTCCCTGTTTTTAAGAAACTTACTCTTTACCCCTTCTTTCTCGTTTTTTCGCTTAAATGCGAACCCAATTAATAGAATTCAATCCGAAAAGTTAACTACTTTTGTTTAAAAAATCTATTCTTATATTTTTGATTCGTAATTCACCGCGTTAGGTTTAAATTTCTAGTATTTAGTGGAATATATTATAATTATAGGAATATAGGGTGTCTGCCCTACCTGGAAAACCTGTAATTGTCAGGGAATTTTTATACACTTGGAGAAGCCTGGAAATGTCCAGGAATTTTTTTTAAGACAGGTAATTTTTTGAGAGCGTGCTTAATTTTTTTAAATTACAATATAACATTCAACAAAAATAATTCTTCATTTGTACAAGTAGCTCTATGTTACTGTGTTTAACCATTTTGTTGAAAATTGTGTTTTTTTTTGTTTGAAATTAATTTTTTCAATTAAAAAATTTAACTATTCTATTTTTGGTTGAAAATCCATGTATTCTGTTGAAAATTCATTATTTTTGGTAGAAAATTAATCTTCTTCGTTGAGAATTCATTTTTTTTTCTTGAATATTCAACAGTTTGGCATTTTTTCTCTCTTTTGACTGAGAAATCTTTTTTAGCAAAAAAATCTTAGCTGAAAATTCAACTCGTGTTAAAAAGTCGTCTTTTTTGGATGAATTCAACTATATTTGTTTAAAAATTAGAGTCTTCTTTGGTTAAAATATCAACATCTACATTTCTTTTTTAGAATTCATCTTCCGTGTAAGGAAAATTTAATTAATTCGTTCAAAATTCAACTCTTGTTAAAATTTTTAAAATATTTTTTTTGTTGAGGCTTCATAAGTTTAATTGAAAATTCATCTCTGTGGTTGAAAAATAAGATATTTTGTTACAAATTTGTTTTCTCTCTAGCTGAAGATTAATTTTCTTCTACTGAAAATTTTACTTTTCCAGATGACACTTTAACTACATATCATGTTGATTTTTTTTTAATTAAAAATTAATTTTTTTCAATTACAAATGTTATTAATCTAGCTGAATATTCCATCATATTAGTTACAAATCTTTGGTAGAAAATGCAATTCTTCTAGTTTGATTGATCATTTTAGTTGAAAATTCATCTTTTTGGTTTAAAATTAAAATATTCCAGTTGAAGATTCTTCTTTTTAGTTGAAAATTTATCACTTAGTTTAAAAACGAGTTCTTTTTTTGGTTGAAAATTAGTTTTTTTTAAACTGAAAATGTAATTATTCTTATTGAATATTCCATAATTTTAGTTGAAAATCCATATCTTTGGTTAAACATTAATTTTTTTGACTGATAATTTAACTATTCATTTTTTGGTTGACAATTTATCTTTTTTTAGTGGAAAATTCATGTACTTAGTTAAAAATTCATCAGTTTGGTTCAAAATTAATTTTTTAACTGAAAAATGAACTATACCATTTTTGGTTGAAAATTGATATTTTTCAGTTTAAAATTCAACTATTTGGTTTAAAAATGCTCTTTCTTAGTTGAAAATTCATGTATTTTGTTGAAAAATTATCACTTTAGGTATTTTTTTGTTGGAAAATTAATTTTTATAAATGCATATTTAATTTTTTCACTGAAAATTCAACTATTTTAACCATTTTGTTGAAAATTTATATATTTTGTTGAAAAATCGTCTTTTGGTAGAAAATTGATCCTCTTCTTTGAAAATTCATCCTTTTGGTTCAAAATTTAAGTATTCTAGTTAAGTATTTATAATTTATTTGAAAATTCATCTTTTTGTTTGAAAATGAAACTGCTTGGTTGAAAATTAAATTCTTTTGTTAAAAATACATCTTTTTGGTTTAAAATTCTACTTTTCCAGTTGAAGATTCATCATTTTTGTTGAAAATTCATCACTTTAGCTAATTTTTTTTTCTAAGTTTTGTAGACGAAAATTAAATCATTCCATTTTTTGAACAAAACTGATCGTTTTTAGTTCAAAATTCAATTACTTGGTTGAAAATTGATCTTTTTTAGTTGAAAATTTAACTGTTTGGTAAACAATTAATATATTTTGTTGAAAAATCGTCTTTTTGGTGGAAAATTAATCTTTTTGGTTAAAAGTTCAAACAATTTGGTATAGAATTGAACTATTCGGTTTAAAATTCACTTTTCTGTTAAAAAATCATATTTTTGATTGAAAATCCAACTGTTTTGTAGATAATTTGTCCTTTTTTTCATATTTCTGGTTGAAAATTTAACTATTAGTTGAAATTTTAGCAATTTCGTTAAAAACTGATCTTTTTGGTTGAATTCCACTGTTCTTTATTCAAAATAACAATATTTTTTTGTTAAAATATCAACTATTGTATTTTTCGTTGGAAATTTATCTTGTTTTGGTTACAAATACTATTATTTTGTTTAAAACTTGATTATTTTGTATAAAATTTAACAAATTTGTTAAAAATTCAACAATTTCGTTTGAAAATCATCTATTTTGGTTGAAAATGCAATTGTTTTGTTGAAAATTGTTTTTTTTTTTAGAAAATTGATCTCCTTTGGTATAAATTTAATATTTTTTGTTAAAAAATTCAACTGTTTGTTCAAAATTTTCATTTTTGAAGTTCCCCTTTTTGGTTGAAAATTTAACTTTTTGGTTTTTTTTTATTAATTTTTTTATCTGAAAATTTCACTATTCCGTTTTTGGTTGGAAATTTTTCATTTATAAGTAGCAAATTCAACTATTTGGTAGAAAGTTCATGTATTATGTTCAAAATTCATTTATTTTGTTCCAAACTCGTCTTCTTGGTTAGAAAATTAATGTAGTTTGTTAAAAATTAATCTACTTGGTTGAGGATTTAATTATTTGGTTAAAAATTCGTTTTTTCATTTAATTCGATTAGTAGAAAATTCATCTTTTGTGTTAAAAAAAGTTATCTTTCTTAGTTTAAAATTAACTTTTTTGGTGAAAATTCAACTGTCTCCGGAAAACTTCATCTGTTTGGCTTAAAAATTTAACTATTTGATACAAAAGTTGAACTGTTTTGTTAAACATTCTGTTTTTTTTGTTAATAGTCCAACTATTTGGTTGTAAATGCAACCGTTTGGTTAAAAATTAATTTTGTTGTTAAGAATTCGTTTTTTCGGGTTGAAAGTTCATTTTGTTGGGTAGAAACTTTTTTTTTATTGAAAATTTGACCATTTGGTTGAAAATGCATCTTTGCCGGTTCAAAATTCAAAATTTTTCATAGTCATCCTTTTTGGTCGAAAATTCAACTGCTTTGTTAAAAATTCGTCCTTTTCCCTTGAAAATTGAACTATTTAGTTAAAAGTTTAACTACTTGATTGTTAATGCAACTGTTTGGTTCAAAATTCATATTGCTTTGGTTGAGAATTTATCTCTTTTGGTAGAAAATATTTTTTGTTCAAGATTCAACTATTTTTTTGAAAATGCAATATGTTTCGACTTGAAATCTTAGGAATTTAAAATGTTTCATATTGAATTTAGTATGGTATTTACATTAATTTTATTTCAAAGAATTTATTTCACTATTTTCTTGAGAAATGTATCTACGTATCTATTTATCTATCTAAGTTTCGGAAGTAAAAATACATCTGCACCGGCTAGGTTCTGTCGCGCGCACTTTGGCGGGCGAGAAAAACGCTGCAAGTCTCATCCGGGCTTTTCTCTCACAGTGATATGAAATTAAAGTAAAAAAAAAACAACAACAAGGCAGTCAATTCTTGAAAAAGTTGATAACACTCTTACCGAAGCTGCAATCTTCGTGTCATCGACTACTATGTTTTATCAAATGACCTCTGTCATTTAAAAAAATTGCCCTATGATGAGGAAAGCTAAAGCGCTAACGCAGAAGCTGATTCTACCTAATTATTAAGTTGACCTGCCGAGTTTAATTGGATCGTTATCTGAGGTCAGCCAAGCGACTTGAGACATTATTTCAAGATCGACAAAGAACTTCTTTGTATCTAAATATGACCTGCTTTCGTGTTCATTTTAATTGTCATTCCAGTTGGTTTTTTTATTACTCATATTTTTGGAATTATAATATGCCTTGGATTACTTTCTGAGATTCGAATATCATAGAGGGGAAATTTGAGATTTGGAATGCCTGTTAGGATCCATTGTCTGAAAAGTTGAAATGCTTACAGGGTGGCGACTTGACCGGGAAACCGGGAAATGACCGGGAATATACTTCTGATCGCAGTAAAATTCAAGTTTACATTAATTAAATAATTTCCGTCAATTTAGAAATGTGATTTCTACTTTATCTACAGTCGTAGGGCATATAAGTGTGTTTATCGTCTGGTCAAAAGTTAAACTCATTTATTAAAAATTAATTTTTTTATTGAAAGTTCATTGCTTAAAAATGTATTTTCTCCATCTTTTTTCAATTGTTATTTTTGACTCTGATGAGCCGAAAAGTTAGGTAGTTTGGAAGTCTGTTTTTTAATTGTAAATCTTTCTCATGCTTTTTAAGCATAAAATATTTTTTCCTAAGAAAATAGATTTCTGTTTGATGCTAAATTAAAAATTTATCTTTTTTTAAGGAAATTTCTACTATTTGGCTGAAAATTAACGTTTTTTACTTAAAAATTCAACTATTTGTTTGAAAATTTATGTACTTTGTGGAAAAATAGTATTTTTTATGGAAAATTAATCTGTATGGTTGAAAAAATCCTCTTTTTTATAAAAATTTCAACTATCCAGTTTAAAGATTCATAATTTTAGTTGAAAATTCATCAGTTTGGTCGAAAATTAATTTCTTCAACTGAAAATTCAACAGTTCCATTTTTAATTGAAATCTATCTTTCATAGTTCAAAATTCACCAATTTGAATAAAAATTGGTCTTTTTTAATAGAAAATTCAACTATATTGTCGAAAGTACATGTATTTTGTTAAAACATCGATTTTTTTTATAGAAAATTATATCTTTTATTAAAACTTTATCTTTTTGTCTAAAAATTCTTCTTGTCGATTGAAAAGTCAAGTATTCCAGCTAAATATTATCGTTTTAGATGAAAATTCATCTGTTAGGTTGGAAATAAAATTACTTTGTTAAAAGTAAAACTCCTTTGTTAAAAATCATTTTAACTTTTTATTCTAACTTTTTCATTATTCAAAATTATTTTATTTAAATATTCATCATCTTAGTTCAGAATTCATCTTTCTGGTTTGAAATTTGACTGTTCTAGACAAAGATTTACCATTTTAGTTGAAATTTAATCACTTTGTTTGAAAATGTACCTTTTTTTTAAGTTAGTTTTTTTGTTGAATGTAATTTTTTAAACTCAAAATTTAACTTGTTCTACTCGAATATTGAAAATTATCTTTTTGTTTGAAAGTAATTCTTATTTAAAAATTCTTCTTACCCGTTAAAAATTCAAGTATTCCAGTTAAATATTGATCATTTTAGTTTAAAATTCATCTTTTAGGTTGGAAATACAATTACTTGGTTAAAAGTTAAACTCTTTTGTTAAAAATTATTATTATTATTTTTTTTTTGAAGATTCATAATTTTAATAAAAATTCATTTTTTTGGGTTGAAAAATGAGATATTTGATTGAAAAGTTGTTTTTTCTTTGTATGTAAAGGGATTTTTTCGAATATTGATTTTTTGACTGAAAATTCAATGATTCAATTTTTGGTTGAAAAATGATCTTTTTCAATTAAAAATTCATCTTTTTGGTAGAAATTATTCTTCTTGGTTGAAAATTCATCTTTTTGGTCTAAAGTTTAATTATTTCATTTAAATATTCATCATCTTAGTAGAATATTTCATAGTCTTAGTTAAAAATTCATCTTTTTGGTTGAATATTAATTTTTTAACTTCAAATTCAATTATTTAAGTTTTGGTTGACAATTTATCTTTTTTTCAGTAAAAATTAATTTTTGTTAGTGGATTTTTTTTAGTTCAGAATTCAAATATTTGGTTAGAAATTTGTTTCCGTTAATTGAAAATTCAACTATTTCGTTAAAAAATTCATGTTTTTTCTATTGTATTTTTTGGTAAAAAATTAATCTTGTTTGAAAATTCATCTTTGTGGTTGAAAATTGATCTTTTTGGCTTAAAATTCAACTATTCTATCTTAACTTTTCTAACTGAAAGTTTAACTTTTACATTTTTTTTTTAATATATATTTTTTAGTGGAAAATTCAAATATTTTTTCAAAATTCAGTTACTTCAAATTTTTTCGCTATTTTCTGTTCAAGAATGTCTAGAATTAACGTGATAACTTAAAATAAATGTTTGCGTTTTGCAGCAAATGTGAATATTTTACTTTTATTTGACCGGGAAAATTGAAAAACTTGACCGGGAAAAACAGGCAAAAGACCGGGAATCTGTAAACGTCCGCCTAATCGCCACCCTGGCTTACGAATCACTTTGTAATGTCGAATATCTTATCTGCAGTTAAAAAGAGATCACATTCAAAATGAGAGGGATAGTAAATTTACAGCGTGTTAAATCCATAATTGCGCGATAATTATGACAAAGTTAGTGTGACATTAGAAAGATAAGGTGTTATTTTATATGATAACAGACTTCACACTCTTTCCCCTATTACCACCCTTCCTTTTGAATTCCTCTTTTTCCCCTGTTCAAGAAACTTCCCCTTTTTCTCCTTTTCTTCGCTTAAATGCGAACTGAATTAATTGAACTCAATAAAAAAATTCAACTGTTTATTCATTAAAATTAATTTTGTTTGGAAAATTCATCTTCCTTGGTTGAAAATGGACTTTGTTGTTGAAAATTCAACTATTTTTTCAAAAAGTCATTATTTTGGTCAAATACTCAACTGTTTTATTGTACATTCGGCTTTTCCAATAAAAAATTTATTCATTTAGCTTGAAAATTAATCATTTTTGTTAGGAAATTCATTCACAGTTGGTTGAAAGTGAAACTATTAAAAAAATGCATTTTATTGGTTAAAGATTTATCACATCAGTTAAAAATTCATCTCTTTGGTTGAAGATTCATCACTTGAGGTAAAAATTAATCTCTTTGGTTAAAGATTCATCATTTCAGTTAAAAATTCATTTCCTTGATTAAAAAATCAAATGTAACTCTCTTGGTTGAAAATGAGCTTTTTGGGGAAAATTAATCATTTCCGGTTGAAGTATAATTATCCCATTACTGGTTGAATGTTGATCCTTTTTAATTACAAATTCAACTTTTAATTACAAATTCAACTATTAGGTTGAATTGAAAATTCAACTATTTCGTTGAATATTCATGTATTTTTTTGAAAATTCTGTTTTATTTGGGTGAAAAATAATCGTTTTAACTGAAAATTTAAGCTATCTATTTTTGGTTGAAAGTTGATGTATTTTGTTGAAAATTCGTTTTTTTTTGCTTAAAAATTAATTCTTTAAATTTAAAACTTGGAATGCAAAGTTAATTAATAGAACCCAATAAGACAATCCAACTATTTTTCGTTGAAAGTTCATTCATTTTAATTAAAAAATCTACTATTATATTTTTCGTTCAGAATTTATATTTTTGGGTTAAAAATTCTACTAGTTGGTTGAGAAATTAATTATTTTGTTGCAAATTTAATTATTTAGTTTAAAATACATCTTTTTTTTGTTGAAATATCGATTGTTATATTCTTCGCTGAGAATTCGTCTTTTTGTTAAAAGTTGAAATTCTTTAATTAAAAATTCAGTCATAAATCATCTCTTTGGTTAAAAATTTAACTACTTGAAAATACTTTTTTTTGTCGTTGAACGTTAATTTTTTAAGCTAAAAATTTAGCTATAACAGTTGAAGATTCATCATTTTAGTTGAAACTATATGCCATTGGTTGAAAATTGAACTATTTTGTTGAAAATTTGTTTTTTTTGGTTAAAAATTAATTTTTAAAACCGAAAATTGAACTATTCAATTTTCGGTTGTAAATTAACTTTTTGTGTTGAAAATTCATATTCTCGGGCTGAAAATTGAAATTTTTCGTTGAAGAATCTACTCTTTGGCCTGAAAATTCTACAATTTAGTAAAAAATCTAACTATTTTGTTGAATATTCATATTTTTGGTTAAATTCAACTGAAGGCTTATCGTTGAAGTTGAAAAATTTACTGCTTGGTTGAAAATTGAACTGTTGTGTTTAACATTCGTTTTTTGTTGTTGTGAATTACTTTTTTTAACTAAAAATTTAACTTTTCCCTTTTTTGTTTAAAATTTATTATTTTTTTTTTTTTTTTTGAAAAATCAACTGTTTTGTAGAAAATTCTACAAAATGCTTTGAAAATTCAACAGTTTGGTTAAAAATCTTAACTATTTGGTTGAAAATTCATCTTTTTGGTTGATTTCAAGTAAGGGCTTATCATATTAGTTGAAAATTTTATTTGATTGAAAATTCAAGTATTTTGTTGGAAATTCGTTTTTTTATTGTTTAATAATAAGATATTAATTTTTTTAATTTTAATTTTTTTTAAGATTAATAATTATGGTTGAAAACTCATGTATTTGTGTAAAGTTCATTTTTTCGGTTAAAAATTTTAATATTTTGTTAAAAATGTTTTTTTTTTGTTCAAAATTAATTTTTTAAATTGAAATTATAACTATTTTATTTTCGGTTAAAAATCTATTTTTTTTAAGTTGAAAACTTATGTATTTTGTTGAAATTTAATTTTTTTAGTTAAAAATTTAACTATTTTGTTAAAAATGTGTTTTTTTTTGTTCAAAATTGTTTTTTCAAATCGAAAACATATATATTTTAATTTTCGATTGAAAATATAGTTTTTTTTAGTTGAAAACTCATGTATTTTGTTGAAAATTTGTCAACAGTTTGGTAGAAAATCTATTTAGTTGAAAAGTAATCTTTTCTGTTGTTGTAAATTACTTTTTTTAAACTGAAAATGTAACTTTTCCTTTTTTTTTAAATTTATCTGTTTTATTTGAATATTCAACTGTTTTGTATAAAATTTGCCTCTTTGGATTAAATATTTGAAATGTTTTTTTTTTTTTTTTGTTTGAATATGCAACTGTTTGTTTGAAAACTAATCTGTTTTGTTTGAGGATTCAACTATTATGTTGAAAATTCGACTATGTTGGTTGAAATATCAGTTGAATTCATGTGTTAAAAATTAATTTTGGCTATTGAAGATGTATAATTGTAGTCGCAAATTTGTTTTTTTTTTGCGGTCGAAAGTTGATTTTTTTTCAAATTGAAAATTGTACTTTTTCATTTATGATGAGTTTTCAATTACTATTTTCAAATTAGATTAGCAAATAAATTATTTTTCCGTGCAGATTTTATTTCAGTAAGCTAACGTTTGGGGAAAATGTTCGGAAATAAACAATTCAGAAAACATCCAACAATTCGAGTGAGGTCAAGTCATATCAGATGGAAGTAAAAGCCGCTTTTTAGCAGTTAGTTATCGTTGACTCCGTGCAATATTCATCATGGATAAAACGAATCTGGTACATATTTACATTGGCCTTAGTGTTTCTCCATTCGCGAATGTAAACGTTTGTGAGTAAAGGTTAATAGTTTCACAGATAAGACCGCGAAAATCGCAGAACGCATAATTCATTCAGAGAGAATGCTGGACTTAAAACTCCACTTGTTCGCGCGAAAGTTACATGTCCTGTAATATAAGTCGTTCCGGGTCATTTAGATTTTTGTTCTTGTTGTCACTGGATCTTGTCAAAAGGCTAATGATAAAAGGGGAAATTCCATAATGATAATGATGAGCGCATTGCGTTTAT